>VWZF01003094.1:317807-390306 GCA_013396755.1 Sclerurus mexicanus
ATAAGGCGAGCAGCCGGGAGGGGGGGGGGGGGAAGAGGGGAAGGTGTTTTGAATATTTGTTTTACTTCTCATTATCCTGCTCTGATTTTGATTAGTAATAAATTCAAGTAATATCCTGAAATTGAGTCTGTTTTGCCCACGATGGGAACGGCTAAGTGATCTCTCTCTGTTGTTATTCCAGCTCACAAACCTTTTGTTGTATTTTCTCTCTCCGGTCCAGCTACATAGGGGAGTGATAGAGTGGCTTTGGTGGGCACTTGGAATCCAGCCAGGGTCAACCCACCACAATAAATCATCCTATAAAACCCTAGAAACACACTTAAAACTTGGAGAATAAACTGGCTGTCTTTGTCCATGCAAGAGAGCAGCAGAACTGTTGTCTTCGTTAGTCACTCTTTCTGCCTACTTTACAAGTCCTAGTATGGAGAGGTTTGTTTATAACCTTAGGACAATGCACACAACTAGGATCACAACCTCAGCCTCAGATGTTCCCCAAAAGGTTAAATGTTGATGAATGTTTGCTTCTCCAGACACTGGAAATAAATGTAGTTATATGCATCACACATCCTGTTCCTAAAACCTTTTAATCTTTTTATATATAGGGCAAAGATGCTAAAACTGAAGCCAATAAACGTAAATATCACTGTTCAGAGTTTTCTATTTGGTCTTTGTTAGCTAAGTGGATTACTTAGTAATCAGATCATTAACTGCATTTTGAAGACTACTTAAATCTTGGAGATGGCTCTAGATTACATTGCTTTTTTTTAAGGCAGGAAGAGATGATCTAGAGGTTAACCTATACTAACAACAGAGTTAGGCAAGTTACTGAAATGTCCATATTTTCTAACTCTGTAAGTCAAAGGCTATTCAAACTATGCATTTACCTACATGACACTGATTACCTGCTGCTTGCAATGTAGCCAGATTCTAACCAAGAAAAGGGCAAAGCTTTCACATCTTACAGCAGCCAGATGCTGTCAGACCCAGGGTGTGTATTAGCTTACTGTTGGGGACAAGACATATACAGGAAAAGGCCTTTGTTTTCTTCCTTCATCGAGAGAAGAGTTATGGAGAAAGGGAGTATACAGTGACAAAGGAGTCTATTCAGTTTGGATCTCATTTTCTCCTGAAAGACTTCACAGCTGAGAGAGTGAAATGAACCTTGTATTAGGCAAAAAAAGCAGGCGGAGGAGCTACAGAAGTGCCTTGCTTTCCATGCATGAGATGGTTTGAGTACTCAGATCAGAAGGATTTATTTCAGACCAGTTCATGACCGCATGACTTGAAGCTCTGAGACACTTAATGCAATCAGCTAAATATTTCAAACTTTGTTTTAAAGAGCTTATTTTTTTACTTAGCAAACAGTGACCAGATATAATAAACATGCCTATAGTTTAACTCACCTGCCTGACCCTTGAAACCAAGTGTTTAAAATGCACCCATCCTACAGCCAGAAAGGGAGATTTGTGATTATCCCATTCAATCCCTGCAGTGACACACTCTACTTGCTTCATTCAGCAAATCCAGAACTACAGAAATTACTGCTCTGTCCTCATTCAGGCCAGCAGCTGACAGTACGTATGGAACAAGCCTGCTGAGAAGATATCCAGGCTTTGCTTTGACTCTAAGTGACAATGTGTTTGGTACATACCTCACTTCCACTAATCGCAGCAAATTACTATCACTGTTGTGAAACCCTTCTACATCTGCCTGATTGGCTTCCGTTCTGCCTCTGTGGCTGCTTGGTGAGGCTGAAATCCCTACCTGTGCCTGTGAGGGGATGTTTATGGAGCTCTGAATTCACTTCTGAACCTACCTTTCCATCAGCTGAAAAACTTTTAATGTTGCCTTATAGGGGAACTTGGCTCTGGTGAAGGGAGGCTTTAGGGAGGGCTTGGATTTCTCCTGGGAAACAGGCCTTTTACATCTATGTCTTGGCAAATTTGGAAGATGCAGCAAATTGTCAGTACAAGGGGTAGAGAAGTTGAACTCCTGGGCTATGTTCTTCTCATTCCAAACGCTGGTTGGTTTAAAGCTTTTGGTCTTTAAGGTAACTGGTATATTGATGCCTTCTTATCTCTCAGAGAGTTCTAGAACTTAATTAATTAACATTTATTAACTGTGAACACTTCCTTTGATAGGCATTATTAAGTATCACAGTGAAATGTGAATAATCTTGGCAGACTTAAATTAGCTCAATTTTGGTATAGGTGAAAAGAGAATGAGTGACACTTACTACATCATAGGGAACATCTTGGGTTATTTGAAATGCCATAATCCTCCTCTTATGGATTTCTGGGCTATTTTTATAATACTAATTCTGATTAAAAACACAAAGTCTCACTGTCTGCTCTAATCCGTTCTTCATCCTTGCATATTTAGAAGTGTTAAACACTCTGACTAGTCTAAAGGCCTTTAAAATATTCCTGTGCTGTAGAAGCTTCTGAGGAACACATATAAGCTGCAAACATTTCCCTGTTTCTGCAGTGTGAAGAATTTATGGAGTTGCACAAGCCATCAGGATGGCTGCTGTATTTAGTGTATTGACTTTGATTATGTCCCAGTCCGATAGCAGCTGATTTTGTTTTTAGCTGTCTGTTGTTCTGGAGTAAGTGGAGCTCAGCTGTGATCACACACTGACAAAAAAATGGTTTGTCCATTTCCAGTTCTTGTAATTGTCCTTTTTTTCTCATTATAGTAGTTGGTCAGATCCACTCTTTATAAGCTAAGAAGCTGTACGAAAATGGGCTGAAAATGCCTGCACCAAAATGGATAGGGTTGAGAGGCTGCTTCTGTAGCCTGCTGCCTGTGCAGGGTACAGCTGCTTTGAGCCTTGTCCAGGTTACAGCCAGGCAAAAAGAAGCTTCACAAAGCTACTCAGCAGCATGTAACTCATGATAGCAATGGAGAAAAAGACACAATTCTGGAGTTATCTTGTGTTCTTAGACAGTCTTGCTCCACTTTATGTTCTATTTTAGGCTGCTTGTACTGCAGATAGAATTGTATTGAACTCTACATTTTGTTGCTTAAAAAGCTCAACTGACTTTCTGAAGGTCCACTGCTGTTCTGAGAGGGTTTTCAACCATAAATCATGAACTTTGTCAGCTGTTTTGCAACTAAAATGGGAAAAATGCTTCAAAAACACATTTTTAAAAATGCGTAATTTGATGTTGCTTTTCAATATACTGTCTGTAAAAACAGGATTTTTTTCTCATTTTTTTAGTGAAACCTAATTTGACCATGAAAGAAGCAATTAAGCTAGAATATGTTCTTCTGTTTTATCTGATCTTTAAATAATTTAGAGGCTGAAATTAGTTTAATTTTTTTTTATTTGTACTGAATGATAAAAACTTTACTCATTATATGAGCAAGTAAACACAGGAGGCAAATTATGTGAGGCATGTAAAAGCAAGGAAGGACTAAAAAAGAATGTGCAAAAGAATGAACTTCATCCTGCAGAGTTTGGCAATTGTATGTAGTGTGATTTTCCGATATGGATAGATGGAAAAACAGTAATGTAAAAACGGTTTACTAGAAATCATTCAGTGCAAGTCCCCATTTCCAAATTATCTTATAACTTCAAATTTTTTATTTCCATATGATATATTACTATAACAAGTGCAACAATATAAACTTCCTTATTAGAGAAAAATGGGATTTATTTGCTATAGGGGTATGTGTAAGAAACTTCCACTGTAGGAAAGGTGTTTGCACTCTAAACAGAGAAGAACATTGTTCATTTTCTGTAATGATAACACTGTGACTTGGGAAAGAATGACCCACAGTGTTGTCTTACTTGGACCATCTAGATATAATTCAATTACTACTTATCTTCACAAAGACTATTCACTGTTTTCAGAGTGGAGCATTTGATGACAAATTAGTTTTATGCTTCAACCCAGTATATTCACTGGAGGAAGGTTCCCTTGTAGTAGGGATGTTCATAGATTCATTTGTTATACAGCAAAAGGATAAGGGAGATGAATGGAAGTAACCATGATCATTTCAGTGCAATGGAAGAGTAGGTATGGAGAGAAAGGCAGGGGTATTTTGAGGGCACTGCTGATGGGGTTTTTTTGATGACACAGACAGCGGCTGTTTTGAAAGCACAGATGGTGGTTGGGATGTAGGAATCTGCAGAAAAGCAAGAATTGAAAGATGCCTAAGCCACTTATCTAAGCAGGCTTTGAGTTCAGGTTTCTCTGTTTCTGAGCATGCTTTTAGAAAGATCTTAAAAGAGTGTGGGTGACTCTTCAGAGTGTGTGGACTTAGCACTCTGTGCAAACCAAGCTCTAAATAACCCAGGCTGTCTCTCTCCCACTGTCAAAGTCAGTGCAGTCACTGGTTACTTTGAAAAACTGTGTCCATCTGGCCTAGAATTACAGTAAGTGTTTTGGCAAATGCATTCAAATGCATTAATTTTCTTATATTCGATACTGGCTGTGTAAGTGTTCTTTGATGCTATTTGATTAATATTCCCAAGGTTGACCCTTTTGTTGTTAAACAGAGCCACAGAGTGACTGTGGACTAATGACTTCTTTTCCCATGACACAACAGATCACTCCCATCTTTCTGTCACACAACCATGAAGCAAATAAGGTTAATGTCAATAAACTGGCATTATTTTAACTTCCCGCAAGCTCCTTCCTACTCCTTGGCTCCTATCTCTCCAGGCAGTTGGGAGACGCTGTTTTCCTCCCTCACAGCCCCTGGTGATTACACATGATCTGTTCTGGAGTGTGCATCCATTCCCCAAGTAGGAACAAAGATAAGACATGATTATTATCAGGATGCTGAGAAGCCTCAGACTCTGCAGATAAATACTCATGCCAAAACAGACGACTGTCTATTAATTTCCATTTCATATACTCTTTTTCTTGCTAAGTGCAGTTGCCCTGATCCTAAAAGCTGTCATATCCAGACGCCTTATGGAGTATATGTCACACAGAAACAGTCCTAACAAATCAGACCAGTGTCCACTAAACCAAGTGTTCTGTACAATAAAATACAAGAATACAACAACATAATGTTGCTTCATCAGCATTGCCTGAATTTCTGGAAGGTAGTGGTTGTAGGACTCCTGAGCCAGAAATTTGTGCTTAGAAAGCTATCAAGGACTGTATTATTTGAATTTGAAAAAATTATCTCTGCTTATTTCTCTGTGATGCTTATCTTTTCTTAGACCTGCATCATGTAACTCCTCAGCTGCCTTACTTTTGTTAACCTGAAGAGGTCTTGTTTTCTAGAGTGCACACTTCTCTGTAAGGATGGATCAGAGAAATGTCACAGGCAAGAGAGTTTCTGCCTGTTTTGAGTACATACCAGAAAGAAAACTCCCGCAGAGAATTCTTTTCATTTGTGCACCCAGAAGTCTTTCACACATACAGGGTATGTAGACTCCATACACTCCACACACACACTTCAAAGTAAATGTATGTAAGGAATAGACTTGCTGGTGTCACCAGATAATTCTTTTTGAGCTATGGCTGACAAATGCCAGGAACCATCTATCTCAGTGGTTTCTTAAGGTGAACGAAGAAGCTGAACCAATTTCATTACTTTGATATTTCTTTTTTATGTCTAATTTTCATGATGAGCATAACAATGCTCCATTCAGTGACACTTATAAAGAACAAAAACATGCAAAATCCATCTCTGCTTTTGAGAGTTTTCATAGAGAAAGACAAAACATGTGAGTTTCTCTGACTTAATGCATTGGTTTCTGACTGCAGCTGCCTGCAGGGCACAAAGCAAGCTCATACTCTGGGCTTCATGAGACCAAACTTTTGCCTCTTCAGGGATCTGCTTGGTTGAGTACCATGAGATAAAGAATGAGAAGAGAGGCTCAAGAAAGCTGATCGATATTCAAGGATCACTCACTCCAAGCTCAGGAGCAGTGCATGCAAAAAAAAGAGGAAGTCAGGCAAAAACATGGAGAGGATGAAAAAGAAACCCCCAGACAATCTCAAACACAAAAAGGAAAAGCACAGAGGGTGGAAGCAAGAACAGGTAGCCTGGGAGGAGTGCAGAGAGATTGTCTGAGTAGCCAGAGATCAGGTTAGGGAAGTTGAACCTCCGACAGAATTGAAACTGGTCAGGGATATCAAGGGCAACAAGAAAAGCTTCCATAGGTACATTGGTGGTTAAAAGAAGCCTAGAAAATATGTGGGCCCTCTCCAGAAGCAAGTGGGAGATCTGAGTACCTGGATTATGAAAAAGGCTGAAGTGCTCAGAACCTGAAGGTGCATAAGTCCGTGTGTTCTAATGAGATGTGTCTATGAGTCCTAGGGCAACTGTTGGAGGAAGTGGCTAAGCCACTTATTTCAGAAGTTGTGGCAGTTTGGTGAAGTTCCCANTCCACACAGGGACATGGACAGGCTTGAGACGTGTGCCTGTGTGAACCTCGTGAAGATCAAGGCCAAGTGCAAGGTCATGCACCTGGGTCAGGGCAATCCCAAGCATAAATACNGACCTGGGGAACTAAAGGTAGGTCAGTTTGAGCTCGGTGCCAAGATTATGGAAGGGATCCTCCTGGAAACTATGCTAAGACACATGGAAAATAAAGAGGTGATTGGTGATAGACAATGTGTCTTTGCTAAGGGCAAATCACACCTGATAAATTTGATGGCCTTCTATGGTGAGTTTACAGAGGTAGTGGATGAGAAAAGAATGACTGATGTCATCTACCTAGATGTGCAAAGTGCTTGGCACTGTCCCACACAACATCCTTATCTCTAAACTGGAGAGACATAGATTTGACAGATGGACCACTTGGAGGGTGAGGAACTGGCTGGATGTTTGCAGACAAAGAGCTGCAGTTAACAACTCAAAGTCCAGGTGGAGACCAGCAGCAAGTGATGTCCCTCAGAGGTTGGTGCTGAGGCTCGGGCTGTTTAACATTGTTGTTGGTGACACAGACTGTGGGATCAAGGGCACCCTCAGCAAGTTTGCTGATGACACAAAGCTGTGTTGTGCAGTTGACACAGTGGAGGGAAGGGATTCCACACAGGGACATGGACAGGCTTGAGACGTGTGCCTGTGTGAACCTCGTGAAGATCAAGGCCAAGTGCAAGGTCATGCACCTGGGTCAGGGCAATCCCAAGCATAAATACAGTCTGGCAGAGAATGAACTGAGAGCAGCCCTGAGGAGAAAGACTTGGGGGTGTTGATGGATGAGAAGATCAACATAACACAGCAATGTGCACTGGTAGCCCAAAAAGCCAACAGCATTCTGAGCTGCATCAAAAGAGTCATGGCCAGCAGATTGAGGGAGGGGATTGTCCCCTGTAGTTTGTCCTTGTGAGACCCAACCTACACTACTGTGTTCAGCTGTGAAGAATCTTTGCTCCTCTAGGCCCCCAGTGAAATGTTCTCCCATGATGGGCCTTGAGTGTTAAGGATCACTGTCTCTCCTCTGACACAGGTGCATACATAGGTCCACTGGGAATGCTGAGACAATTGTGAATCATTGGCTTTCATCTGATGTGCAGAAGAAAAAAAGAAATCAGTCTTAAGAAGAAATCAGCTGATGTTTTTTTCTCCAGACAGGGCTTTGCTTCTACTCTGGAGGAAACTCCTTGCTGCTTGTATTGCCCTGGCTCCTCTCTCTTGGCCATAATGCCAGTTTGGGAGGCTGAAGGTGAAACTCTGAATTTTAGCTTGTTGTCAAAGAGGACTTAGGAAGCTTGCATGTGCTGGATGTACATTTCCAGGATACCCAGCAATTTCATAACTTTCAGAGGCCAGATTTAACCTCATCTAGCACTGTGTAAACTATACTTCCATCTGTTAAAAATTGAAGTATGTAGCTCCTGCTTTGTTTCTTAAGTAGAAGGCTATTCCCTTAAAGAAATTTTAGTGGCTACAATATCTGTAGATGTCCTTTTTCTTGACTTTTATATCTGCCAATACAGCATCTTTTTGCTATTTTTTAGTCCCTTATGGTTCTATCTTGCATGTTGCTCATACTATTTACTCCAGCTATCTCTGATTGAATTATACAGAGCACTTGATGTGAAACGAGGCATTGAAAGTAATAGATAACCAAATCTTATTTTGTGTGTGGTTTTTTGGTTTTTTTTATTTCTTTTTAATTGGTGGGAAGTGTCTCTCCTGAAGGCACCACAGCACCTGTCAGTGATTATTGTCTCAAATGTGTGGCATACAAATATTGATATTTAGGATTCCCAAATGTCTGTGTCACAAATCATAAAATTAAGCAGATTCATCTGTGGCAGTTTCATCTGCTTCCCCCTCCTCAACACTAGTCCAGCTAGAACAGAATTGCTCTACATGGTGACCAGCTATTTTTCTAATAGCTCCAAGAATGAAGAACCTGTGACATCCCTGAGTGAGTGTCTTCCTTTTGGGGGAAAAATTTTTTTCTTAAGTTCTCGAGATAGTGCCCTGTGTTGCATATTGTACCTGATGGCTCTCATTCTTTCATTAGACCCCTTTTAACCTTGACTTCTTAACCCCACCTTGAAAATCATTGCCTATCGTTAAGAAACATAAGTTTAATGGCTTTAATATTTTGGGTTTGGATAAGAAGGAGATTGAGTTTTCAGGTTTTTGTGCACAACCACAAAGGCTACTGTTCTTTTTAGTCCAAACTTTTTGTTGTTTCTATTGAGATGTGGTTCTCTGCTCTTTATTTATTTAATGAAGCTGAAGCTGTAAATAAATTTTTAAAAGAAAGGAAAGAAAGTTGTGACAGTTTTCAAAATTGTAAATGCAGATTTAATTGTGGGCACATAAAAATCCTTTCGTATGTAGTGTTGCTTCAATACTTGCAAAATAGTTTGCAGTTTCTCTCAAGGAAAAAAGAATTACAAACTTAAAAGATCAGGCTTGACAAATGAGTAGAAGTAAGCATTTTTCAGCAGCACTTAAAATATATGTTTATACCTAAAAACACCCACACTGGGTTTCTTATTTCTTGCTTTGAAGATGCAAACCTTCAAGAGACCCAAAGAAAGATAGGGTGGCAAAATGTGCTAATCAAACATTTGGGAAGAGAGGCTTTTATAAGCCTTTTGTTTGAGAAGTTTCAGTTTTAGCATGTAAACAAATGTTTCAAGAAATAAAGACTAAATAAAAGAAACAGTGACATTGAAAAATATTGGACAGCTAAAATACCTTAGTAAGAAAGCAAAGGCAAGGCAGAAAAAGAAGAGAGTAAACAATCTGTGAAGCATGAGTATTAAAATAATAGGTAATTAGAGAAAGCAAAGCTATTGTGCAAAGAACAATAAAGAATAGCCCAAATAGATGCTGGACATCAAAAGGACTTGGAATAGAGGTAGACAGGTTCTGGGAAGAACTTTGTAGACAGTAAAAAGTCCTTAGAAGTGGTTTCTTAGAAAAGCAGGAAAAAAATTAAAGTCTAGGTATGTAGCATGATGCTTTTTAATACATTTGAGAAGGCTGTTTTGGAAAAGCAAGAACAATAGCACTGAATAAAGAGTAGTTCTTTATATAATGTGATCTTCAAAGAAAATAATAGGCCAGTCACCTCACTTCCCTCTCATTGTGAGAATGTGTGCTCCTGTCCCATGTAAAACAACAAGAGAACAAGATCTCAAGGCCAAATTGCTTTTTCCCCCCTAATTTTCATAGCAATTCTTGAGAGTCTAAAACTGTGCTGGTGATAATTTTTTGTAAAAAGTTGTTGCAGGCAGACAGACGTATCAATAAACATACAAAAGTCCCAAAGCAACTGGAGTCTTCAGTAAAAGTAACTCAAGAGTAGTAACTTAAAACTTCATAATACATCACAATTTGGAATTGTGGTCTTATATCTTGCTTTAGCTGATTCTGTTACAAGGTAGAGACTATAAAAGTGAAATTCCTCCTTAGTCTTTTCACTTTTAAGACACAAATTACTTCGACAGTATTTTTTTGTATTTGTATAAATTAATTACAGTATCTGTCAGCAATAACTTAGGATTCTTTAATTAATAGAATGAGCATTTCTAGATGGTGTAATGCTCATGTATGCATTCCAATGCTTTCTCATTTTTTTGCATTCAATGCAAACTTAATTCTTCATGTCCTTTCTGAAAAATCCTGAAACCAATGTAAATACTGTTTCCTAAAATCATAGAACCATGGAATGCTTTGGGGAGGACCTTAAAGATCATCAATCTCCAACCCCCTGCCATGGGCAGGTAAGCTTCACTAGACCATCTTGGTCAGGGCCCCACCCAATCTGTGGCTCATCCATAGCTTCTCTGGCCAACCTGTTGCAGTCTCTCACCACTCTCACAGTAAAGAATTACTTCCTAATACCTAATCGAAACCTAACTCTCTTACACTTTTACAATCCATCCTCTTTATTAAGTAATATGTGTATCCCAGTCAGATTCTGTGAGAGCAAATCAGGAAGGGAGATAATTTAAAAAGGAATAAGAACAAAGACAATGCCTCCTTATAGGGTGGTATTTAGACTCACTCACTCTTGCCTTAGTAGTCAGACTGAGACTTTGGACTGAAGGACAGATGCCAAGCTCCTTTCTTCCTCACTGGTAAAATCTCCTGCTGTTTACATGGTATGTGCCTACAGTGCTCATGGGTTCACTGTTTGTACTGTAACAGCAGCACAGAAATGTTATTTATTAAAAATTCCATGAGCCTTTCAGATTCCGTGAGTTGCTTAATGTGTAGCACATATATACCTGAGGGTCCTCCCTCAACACTTTGGAGAAAAAAGTAGAACCAAAAAGAGGAGAACTAGATGGGGAATGTAGTGAACCTGACCTCAAACGTCAAAATACATGGACTCAAGCGTTTTCAGACTGAGAGGCTCTCAGTCCACCTCTGGTCACTTACACAGCAGCACATCTGTCTGTCATGAAGAACATCAGAGCAGTCTGATGCTTGTACCTCTGTACCTTCTGTGGCAGGGGCTATTCCCTCCATAGCAAATTGATATGTGCAGTCTGCAAAGGAGACACATTACATTAATAACACAGATCTTGATGACCTTAATGCCAGAAAGTATTTGGACTGCACTTTTTTAAGGCAAAAGTAATTCCTAATGAGAAATGCTGCCAAGCTACTTTTTCTGCTGCATCCAATGTCTGTTAATGAACAGGACAGCAGGTCTCACATGCTCATGTTTGAAATTCAGGCCTTATCATATGCATCTGTCCTGAAAGAAATGCTGAATGATAAACTCAGGCTTGACAGCCTGATCTGCAAGGATCTCACCTGCCAGTGGAGTCTTGCATATACCTAGTGCAATAGCATCACCAGTTCTGCAATTTGCATATCCTCCACCGTCTTTAATGACCCCACTTACAGAAACTTTCAGTTGGCTGACACTCAGACAAAGCAAATGAGATTCCTTGGAAGGACTCTGGACAACCATCTTCTCCAGATATCTTCTGGGGCATGTGTTTGCATGCATGGGAGAGTGTGTGTATTGGAGAGGGGAGGAACTTACAGTAAGACATTGTGCTAAAAAACAGTGGATGGTGTCTGTTCAGTGAGTTTGTCTAAATAGTCCCTTTTCTCCCTTCCCCCCCTCCCCTTTCCTGTCTTCTTTTTTTTTCTCTCGTTTACTGTCAGGAAGGGCCACCTCTGAAGGGCCAGATCAGTACAGCCTGGCTCCAACACAGACGGACATCATCAACAGTTTCAACTGTGAGTCAATTTGCAATTGGGGGACTCCTTGAAATGGTATTGGTTTATGTGCATGTAAAAATTGCAAGAATCCTGCAAACGGCTTCCAGAACAGGCAGAGGCTAAATTTGTTACTCATAGCTCCCTTTGCTTGGAGCAGTCTGCACGTTCTTGATGTCTCACTAAAAGCATTAAATAAACCTAGCTTTTCCTGAAATATACAAGGATTCTGACATGTGAGGGCCAGTGCCAGTGCCAGGGCATTTTACCAACAGAATAGACTTTTGGAACTGAATGCTGTTGAGAGAAAACTGTCCTCAAAGAAAGTTTAATACACTTCATCTGACTAGAGAAGAGGCTGGAATCCTTTACTGGATTGTTATTTTCACAGCTGGAGGCAAGAGCTGCCAGTCTCAGATTTGTGTAGGGACACTGATCTGTGTTAGAATGGGTGAAGAGACCTTGCTTTCAGTTTTGAGGTAATTTGCTTGCTATTACTTAGATTCTTGGGTGTTCTCTGAAGCATCTGGAAGGAGAAGACAAGCCCTGGCACAATATAACATGCTCATTCTCTCTCTTTATACATTCACACAACGTTACCCAATGCTTGTGATCCCAGTCTTTAGTGTCCCCTTCTACTGATATGTTTGTTGGATGAAGAGACTCTTTTAGGGGTTGTAGGAGGGGAAAAAAATCATTACACAGAGCAAATGAAAAAAGACATCTGCTCCTCACTGTTTCTAAAAGGCACTCCTGTACTATATTTTCTTCTTGGTCACTCTCCTGGGACTGACAAATTTTGGCCTAGCATCACAGAAAAGGTAGCTGGGGAAGGAGATAGGTTAAAGTAGAAGCGAGCAGGTGGATGAACTGGAAAATTCAAGAAGAGGCAACGGCAAATGCAGAGGACAGCAGAAGGCAAAAAAAAGATAAAACCTTCCTTCACCCTGGCACTTCAAAGACAGTAGGATAAGTTACACCCTCTGGTAGGGAATGAGAAAGCAGGCCCTGTCTGTCACTAGTCCAAGACTGACCAAAAGAACTATATAATTTGTAGCATCTCATTCACGGAAGGGTAGTGTAAAGCAGTTACAAACTACTGCACAGTAAATGGATTAACCCGTTTTTTCTAGATGTGATGTCCTCATTATACTTCTAGCAGTTTCCATGATTCAACTAAAAACTGTATCTTTGGTATATATATGTAGATACAGCTCTTTATGAGTATATATGAATATATTTATAAAAATCTTGCAAATCTTGCTCAGAAACTGCAAATGTAACTGTAATAATGCTATCATAAACAATACTGTAATCTGATTTTTTGCTGCACATTGAAAAATGGAAAATTCACATCACAGAAAAATGTCTCGTGGATCTGTGACTCTTAAGCAAAGAATTAGTTGTCTCTTCTAACCACGTTTCTTGGCCTCAAGTGCTTGAGTGACTCATACTGTATTTGTTCCCCCTTTTGCTTGTCTGATGATTTAAGTCCCACAGTTCCTGCAGTCCAATGGCCACTTGTGTAAGCTATTGTTTGGAAACGTTGGTATCTCAGGCAGTGCATCAATCCAGATGGTTAGTTAGCTGTATTAATCCTGTGAGCAGTTCTGTCTGTTTGAACATGTGCCTTGAGATCAACAGGAAGACTCATTGTTAAATTGCAACATAAGGTTGAGGGACCTGTGCTTGAATTTGTAACAGGTGGAAGTGATTTTAAAAAGATTTTAAAATCTCACAAAGATAGAAAGATGAGCACTGAGGGAATTCAGGCTGATGATTTACTCATCACAGGATACCTTTAGCAGTCAATGAGTGGATATTAACTACACTACTGGGATTACATTTTTACCAGGTCTTATGTGAAAGAAAAAGCATCAGCCTCAGAGAGGTACAGCCCCATAGTCTGGGGGAGAATGAGCTGCAAAGCAGGTTTTGGGGACTTAAAGTCTTTGTGAAATACATCACAGTATCCTATCTTCCTCTTAGCTTACCTGATAGTCAGTCCTGTACTGGTCTAGAGCAACACTCTATACTTGCCATTTTTTTGTTTGTATTTTGTTTGTTTGTTTGTTTTTTGTTTTTGTTTTGTTTTCTTACTTAAGTTAGAGCATTTAATCAAACTTCAAGATGGATTTTGATTAGATCTCATTGAACAATGATTGATTTTGTTAATGTTTGTTATAGTTCCTCTCTAGTAAGAACAGTTTGAGACTTTGGGTTTTCAGGGGAAAACTCAGATAAGAAAAGCAACAGCATAGCAGTACCAAGCAGAAAAGATATTGATCAAGGCTGTTCAAAATGCTTGGCCAATGCATATCTTTTTTCCTCTCACATTTATGTGCATGTAGCCTCTGCTACTTTCCTGGTCAGACACCAGACCTGCACAGCTTAGTGCTAAATTACTGTGGCCATGCAATCCTCAAAGATTCACAAAAGCACCTAGAAATGCTATTAGGATTCTATTGCTATTATTATTGAGGATGCCCTCCTTTGAATTACAAGCCACGTACGAACAGGAAGAGATAATTTGTCTAGGTGGACAGACTAAAGGGCAAGAAAAAGGAAGAGGTCTAAGTCCTGTAACAATGTAGAAATCTCTCTCTCAGAGAGGGAAAGTACTGAGAAGGGGGTTGAGAGATGGGGTACAATCACCATTCTTGGAAATATTCAAAACTTCACTGACCAATCCGTGAAACAAGCCAATCAAACGTGGAATCCATGCTTTGAGTAGAGGAGACTCCATGTCCTGCAGAATGGCCTTCCAAGCAACACAATCTTCTAATTCTACTATCTATGGTAAATTCAGTGGCAAAGTCCTATGTATTTGAGCTACATTTAAACTAATACTTGGACTAGCACTTAAGCTGCAGAAAATTACCTTCTTTGGAATTAAGCTGCCTTCTCCAAAACAACCAGATAAATGTTGTCTTCTTGTAGTATGTAGTGGATGAAAGAAGAATGTGATGGGATCTTTTTGCATCAAATAAAGTGAATTCTGCTGTATACACAGAGCAGCTAGGACTTTAGGAAACCAGGGCTGGAAAGTGAATTGACAATCTTAGATAAAGAAATCTTGCTTCCCATAAGACTGAGCTTGACTGAACTCATTAAAGAGCAGAAAGACAAAACTGTCCTTTCACAAAAGTCCTGGGGAACAGAGCTAGAGGCATCTCACTCTGACAGCACTGTTCCTGTTGTGTAGCTAAATTTCATGGGTCAGGTCCCAGGGCTGTCAATCCAGCTAAGTTTGCACCACTGTTCAGAAAAGAAGTAGATATTCTCCAAGGGCTGAACTCCAGTGATTCTAATGTGACTTTGTGATAAAGTCCTGGGCTCTTTCAGAAGAAAGTATTGTTGCACTACTGTAATGACTTATGATATCACATCCGTTACACCTTTTTGTGTCTTTTCAAACCCTGAGCTCCCATTTGGTTTTGGTGGGCACCAGATTTTTCTTTTTTTTCTGAATTTTTTTGGTTTTGGAGGTTTGGGTTTGTTTTTTTTTTTTGTGTTGTTGTTGGTGGGTTTTTGGGGTTTTTTTTGTAGTGATGGTTATCTAAACTGAGAGCTCATTATACATTCCTGCTGTGCATACTGAGGACTTAGGTATTACTTGAGGCAGGATCCATAGGAAGAGGTAATAGCAGAAGTGCTCATATACCAACTGACAAAGATGTGAAAACCAGGTTTTTTCTGACACACTACTCACTGTTCATATCTGAAACAGAAGCAAGAAATTTCAGGCTACCATTTTGCATTCTGGGTTTCTTTGTATTTTGCTTCTTAAAATTCCTCTTCAGAATCCACTGAGGCTGCTCGGGTGTCTGCTGTTTATTTTAGTGAGTTTGGGAATAAGTACCATATCAGAAAGAATAATGATTATAATTTAATTTATAATGTTTTATTTCTTTTTTTTTCACTTGCTAACTCTGATATTAGTAGCTTTTCTTATTAGCCATTCATTAAAAACCAAACTACCTGCCTCCCTGAGATATTCCAAATTGAGTCTGCAGTTTGCTAATGGCCACTAGTTCTGCTGGCAGAGTTTGTAGGGAAAATGTAGAAAGTGAATCTTGAATATTACCAACAACACTGCTGCTGATCTTGCTGTTACAAGAGTTAAACCCTTCTCCTTTCTGTGCTCTGACTTATACACTGTGATTCCTTGATTTTGTCGACGTCCTAATAATTTCTGTCACAATACAAATTGGATGGAAAATCTACAGGAGCATTGTGCCCATGATTTTAGCACTAGCAAGAAATAATTGCATAGTGTCTTCTATGGCAACATTTCATTTCATCACTGTTGCCAATTTCTAATTATTGTTTTTGTTCCAATTAATGGATGCTGCTATACAAATGCCATTCTGGCACAAATCATGCTGCTGAAATCTGCAAGCAGCAGAAAAACAGCAGCTACTGAGAGAGAGTCTATGGATCTCATCGTGATAGCAGCTTTTAAGGACAGTGGAATGGCTGGACACCATGTGTTTGCAGTTACAGGCTCCTAAAGCACAAAGAGTTTTATGAACCTCAATAGCTTTGGTGTGAATTTGTGAGAAGATAGGGGCATAATATCACTGATCTTCTGCTGAGGTGATGACATGTGCCAGTGCTGGATTAGGGACCTCAGGTATCTATAGCACTAAAACAACTTGGAAAGAAGCCTGCTTTTCCAGGTGAATGTGATGGGCAGGGGTGATGGCAGAAATCAGACAAAAGCACTTGATAGGAGCCTGGTAAGTCAGGAGAGTCTCATCAGTGTCAGTACCACTGCAGGGTGATCCACAGCAAGAAGTCTGTTGCTCAAGAGGGGGGAGCAGCCGTCACATTGTTCAGAAAGAGCAGAACTTGATCTTTAAATACTTCAAAGTGTTAGAGCTGTGAAATGTTCAGTGTTGTGGGATTTTTTTCTTTTTAATGACTGTCTCTGGGTGAGGGATATAAAAGATAAAAGCATCCAATAATTTTTTTTTAATATATATGTATATTGTATCATGTACTTCATAGATATTCTGGAACTGTTTCATGGAGACATTCAACCAATAGGATCTGAATTAATTTATGAAATGCATTTACTACACAGAATTCAATACTGGTGTGGGCACTTTTACTCAGAATTAAGCTAAACTGAAATAAAGTGTTAAATTCAAGAGCCAAGTATAAAAGGCAAGAAGACAAAAGGAGAATTTTCTTTAATCTGAATTTTATGAAAAGCTCATGGAGATGAACTGCTCAGCCAGTAAAGTGAGTATTATCTAGTGAACTCATTCAGGTGTTCAGTAGGGGAGAGATTGGTCATTAGCAGCTATTAGTGATGCAGAGTGTGAATGTTCAGGAATTGTCTGGAATACAGGAAAAGGGCATAAACTGCAGAGCTTTATAAAGTGACTTGTTTTTTTAGATCAAGTTAAAGCAGACTTTGACTTTTCCTGCTTCTTGCAGAAATTAAATTACTGTATTCTTTGAGTAAGTGCTCTTGCATCCGACTCTGTTTTGTGATAGAACAGAGAGGAGGTGATAGAAAATATAAAATGTAGTGATCTAAACATTGAAAAATAGACACTTCTGCCTCAAAATACAAGAATTCAGAGGAAATGGTAGAAATTAAAGGTGACAGTTTCCTAACATGTGAAATTGTGGAATCCGCTGCAAAGGGAAGATTTTGAAGCCAAGCGTTTAGTTAAATTCAAAGAAGCATTAGTAGTTTACATGAAGTACAAGAATAACTAGAGAGGTAATAATTAATTATGATGAAAATTCTGGAAAGGATATTAGATTTTGTACTTTGGGTATTATTCTAGTCTCTATCAGGATGAGATAATTGAGCAGACAGACAACTTGCAGTAGACAGAAAATTAACTGACAAATACCTGAGATCGATCTTTACGAGACATAAGATCTTCAGTCATATCCAGTCTATCACTCGATCTATCTTCCTTTCTTGAACTGCTCCTTTCTTATTTTGTCTGAGTTAAGTCTTCCAGGTGTCCAGCTGCTGATGAGTAATGTTTTCTGATCATACTGGTTCACAGTGAGTCAGAAAAATTGAATTTTTAGTGCCACTTGCAGGAGGACTGTGTTGAGCCAACTGTGCTTGGAGTATGAATATTGTCGTAACAGTGCTGAGGAAAGAGGTGAATAGGTTTAACTCCCAGACTAGCATGAGGTCAGTGATCAAGATGTATGTAGAGTTTGTACTGTTCAGTACTGTCACAACAGCAGTGGCCAAGTTTACTAGCAAGCTGAAAAGCAACTTGCAATACTTGTGGAACCAGTAAAAGCAAACTGTTGGAACTGATAGGTGGGTTTGCTTTAAGGATCTCTCACTGTTGTAAATTAGGACTTAGCCCACAGGGCCTATCAAGGGCAAAAATAGCATACAAGTGTCAAAATGATGTCTAGTGGGGCCATCATAAGTTCAGAAGGGGGAAACAAACAAACAATGCCACCCACAGTCTCCTGAAGCTGCTCTAATGACTTTGACTACATTAGGATTTCCACTATATAGAATTATTTATTTTTTCTTTCTTCCCTTGTGATTTTAAATGACTTAAAACTTCTTTTTTCTTCGTTGATGAAATTTTTATAAAGATCTTTTTGCCCTTATTTTCCAAAGGGAATGATAAGAGAGGGCTATTGGCACAGTCATTAGAATGCTATTGGCACAGTCATTAGAATGAACAACAAGGTTTAGATTGTATTATCTCCAAATTAAGTCAGCTATGATCTCTGCGTGCCCAGTCAACCTCCCCATTTTCAAGTGCTCTTTGGGTTGGCTGTGCTGCATGGCTAACCCCCCTTACAAAATAATGTTTGCAAGGATGGTGTATTGGTCTTGTCAATCTCTGTTAGTGGCCTCCCCTCCTAACCACATAGGTAGGTCTCCAGGCAATCTAGCAAACAGAAGTGGTAAAGAGGTGGAAAAGCCTTTCAGATGAAGGTCTCGATGTGTTGCTGAAGTAGACTGGGCCTTTCAAAAGCACTATTTGCATGTGGACAACCAAGAAGTTCAGATGCCATTCAAGCTGTTGTCTCCGGCATCTGGTGATATCCAATTACACTTGCCCAAAGACTTCACATTCTATCTTAGCTCGACAACTCTGCATATTTATCCCTCCATATCTTTACATTCATCTAAAGCTATCCAAAATCTGAGAGGTCAGTGCTTGCCCCAACTCCTAGCCATGCTTCCCTGCTGTGCCTCTTGTGTCATCTCTCCTTTTCCTGCAACTGCAAGAACTGACTGAAAAACTAGTCAAAACCCTCCCTTTGCAGAAGTAGTTTTCAGGTGAATCAATGGATCCGTAACAAAAGAAAGAGACTTCTTAGAGTATTATTACTGTCTTTGCTCAGGAAAAGACTAATATTTCAGCTCAACCCTTACTAGACATTAAAGTCTAAACTATAAAGACATTAGGAAGGCTCAAGTGAGAGGAAAGGCTTGTGAAATGCAATACGACAAAAAAAACACTTTGTTTATTGTTTTGCCACAATTCTGGTGGGATAGCAAGAACAATTTGGTTAACTGTGGACATTACTGTGAGGGTGGTGAGTCAGTGGAAGTGGTTGCTCAGAGATGGTGTGGATGCCCCATTCCTGGAAGTTTTCAGGGCCAGGTTGGATGGGGCTTTGAGCGACCTGGTCTAGTGGAAGATGTCCCTGCCGATGTTAGGAGAGTTGGAATGAGATTATCTCTAAAGTTTCTTCCAAGCCAAACCATTCTGTGATTCTGTGATCTTAAAAGACCCTGTCAACCTTATCTATTCTATGATTCTGTGATTACAAGAACATGTCAAAACATACAAGATGCTCAACCGCCATGCTTGTTGAAGTTTCATAGCACTGCCTTCCCAACAGAAGGACTCTAATTCTCTTCCCATGGCTTATACCTCTGGCCGAAAAAGTACCCACTGACGTGGCTTCTACAAAGTGGCTGCTTCAGGAGTGCAAGTAGATTTCTCTTACCATGGCTGCCTAAAGGACTTCTGCATTCTCATCAGTGTCTTCAAAGTGTAATGCCTGCCCTTGCAAAGTGTAAGAAAGATCAGCCTCCAGCTGGATATGATGAAATCTCTCATGCTTGTGGTCTTTCAATCAAGACTGGATATGGTGCAGTCAGGGACTATTTATTTCCAAATGAATTTCATCTGTGTAAAAAACTCCCCTATCTCAAAGGCCAGGTCTAGGTTTGGATATGCAGCTGAATCTAGGCTTTACTGACAGAACAGACTCACTACTTTCTGAAAGAATCATAGAAGCATAGCATTCTTAAAGTTGGAAAAAACCTTTAAGATCATCAAGTCTAACTGTCAACCTAGCATCACAACCATGTTCACCATTAAACTGCGCTTCCAAGTGCCATATCCACACATTTTTGAGCACTTCCAGGGATGATGACTCCACTACTTTCTTGGAAAGTCTGTTCCAATGCTTTACAACACTTTCCATTAAAAAAAAAAAAAAAGAAAAAAGAAAAGAAAATATATCTATTCTAAACCTTCCCTGGCACAAGTTAAGGCCATTTCTTCTTGTATCATCACTTATTTCCTAGGAAAAGAAGCTGACCTGTACCTCACTACAGCCTTATTTCATGCATCTGTAGACAGTGATAAGATCTCCCCTGAGCCTCCTTTTCTCCAGGCTAAACACCCCCAGCTCCCTCAAGCACCCTTCATATGACTTGTGGTCTAGCCATTCACCAGTTTTGTTGTCCTTCTCCTGACACACTCTGGAGATAGTAGATAGGCTACAATCCACACTATAGCTACAGGAACAAGCTGCCATGATAATCCAAAATATAGCTTTACAGAAGGCAAAGAAGTCCATTTAAAATGAGTGCAGCATATTTTGTCGCCCTGTCACCAGCATGATGCAGCTCCCTGCCTATGGAAATGTGTCTTACTCAGAGTAACTGGAAAAGTCAAATTTGCCAGGTTTCTATCATGTCTTAAGGCTGTTGGCATGAGGCAAGGACTCAAGTCCCAAAAATCTTTTCTGTCCTCTTTCCAGTGAATGCACAATTGTTTCTGTTTTGCTTGCAAAGAAATAAATCACTTGTCTTCTTGCTAATCCCTTTTGTATTTGGTTTCATTTCCCTCTCTGAACTGAAGGTTACCAGCATGTTCATGCCCAGCAGGCATCAGTTTGCATCTGTTCTTATATTCATTGCACATAGCTGTGCCTTCAGTTTCCATTCTTTGGAAGCCTGAATGCACCGTGATTAAAAAAGACAGCAAACAGATGCTTGATGATAAAGAGGTCCTGTTTGCTTGTACTAATTGCAATTTGTGCTTTGAGGATTTTGTCACTGTCTAGTGGCTAATCTCTGCAAGGGTTCAATGATTCTCCCAGACCTGGGCTTCTGGCACAACCGTCATAGCATGTGGGTTTGATTGGTGGAATTTTTGCATTCAAAGCCCACTGAGCAGCCCAGAACTGTCCAGCTACAGAATCACAGAACTGCAGAATGGGTCAGGTTGGAATGGTCTTCTGGTCCAACCTTCCTGCTCAAGCAAGGTCATCCTAAGGCACATAGCATAAGATCACATAAAGGTAGTTCTTCAATATCTCCAGTGAGGGAGACTCTACAACCTCTCTGATCAATCTGTTCCAGTGCACAGTAACCTGCACAGTAAAGAAATTCTTTCTCATGTTCAGGTGGAACTTCCTGTATATAATTTCCTATTGCCTCTTGTCCAACTGCTTGGCATCACCAAGAAGAGCCTCCTGACACCATCTTCAGATACTTATATAGATTGATAAGGTCCGCTCTCGGTTGTCTCTTCTTCAGGCTGAATAGGCCCAACTTCTTCAGCCTTTCTTTATAAGAGAAAGGCTCCAGTCCTGTAATCACCTCCATAGCCCTCCTTTAAACTCACTCCAGGAGCTCTCTATCTCTCTTACACTGAGGAGCCCAGAACTGGACACAGTACTCCGGATGCACCTCACCATGGCTGAGTAGAAGGGCAGGAACACCTCCCTCGACCTGCTGGCAATACTTTGCCTAAGGCACCCCAGGATAACATTGGCCTTCTCAGCCACAAGGGCACACAGCTGGCTCATGGGGAGCTTGTTGTCATCCACCAGGACACCTAGGTCCTTTTCCACAGAGTTACTTTCCAGCAGTCAGGCCCCACCCTCTGTTTATGCCTAGAGTTATTCCTTTCCAGGTGCATTTACTACGGAACTAACAGCAAAATACGTGCCCTGTCACACCCTGCTGCTGCAAATTTGACCAGAGGGCACAAAAAGAACAGTAGAGTTTGTTGTGTCCACCCTGTACTGCTTTTACACTGGAAAATTTGTCCTTTTTCTTCTGGATCTGGAAGACTTTCCTTAGGTTTAGGAAGCATTACTCAATTTTTTTTTCTTTTGTATCAATTGAACTCCTACAAGCAAAGTCTAGTAAAGGTTGGTATAGGAAAACAAAATTATCTTTACAAAGAAGTGACTTAAAATCTCTTCTGACAGCAGGCAAGAGCAGGCTACAGTATATGAAACGAAAAGGCAGAGATGACACAGACTTAATCTGAAAGCATGTGTCCAAAGCAATTTTTTGATGACTTTGTTCATAGTGTCAGCTGTTTGCATACCTCCAATATGAGTTTGGTGACCCTGACTCAAAGGAATGAAGGGAATTGTGTCTCTCTTCCTGCAGTCAAAGGCTTGCCTTGATGCCAGTTGTCCCTGTGCAGTTCTGGGCACAAACCGAAACAACCCTGTTGTCTACTCACTCTTACACTGTTGTACATCAGGAGTGACTCCCTCCACATTAGCCTGAGACTGGTGCAAAGTGCACTCTCAAATTTCGAGATGCTTGCGCAGGTCTGAAGGTACCCTGCCAACACCCTGACTCAGTAAATGAGGCAAAACTGCAGCACACACCATACCTCCCCTCTCTCCTGCTCTGGGTGCACCAGAGTCACCCATACGTATGTGTTTGTTTTCCTGACTTCTCTGTTAAACCCTTGAATCCTGTATTAAGACTAAAAGTTAGTCACAGGTAAAGTTGAAGCTGGCCGGGCCAGTGTTTAAAACAAACATCTGTTTTTTTCCCATGATTCTGCATAGAGTTGGATTATGAGGCCATGTTGTCTATCAGTCTTAGATTACATTTTTTTAAAACCAGTGTTTCTGTGAAAATGAACAGAAATGGCAACATGATAGAGGAAAAAAATGGAGAAGAGAGCTAAGCAGGGTGGTAAAGTACTCTGATACTTTCTTCTGGGATTTGCATATTACTGAAGTTGTAAAGGGTAGGATGCAGGGAAGCTGCAAGGAGCAAGGACATGTGGTATGATGACTGTAGTTTTTAGGTGTGTTGAGTTTTTTATATTTGGATCAGAAGTGAGCAATTTCAGGGCATGTAGGGCTGTGTTTAAACAGTTTTCATGGTAGAAGGCATTCTGTGCCTAGTGGGAGCATTTACATGCTGTTCTGACACAGTCCTTCTCTCTTTCTTCATAGGGTGGACTTGTGATAAATACCCCTGTGTCACATAAACCATCTTAGCAAGTTACTTTGGCTGGTTGTAAATCATGCCAGGTGCAGTATTGCTTGTCTATGCTTCATAGCTGGAAACTGAAAAGCATCCAACTCTTTTCTTGTACAAGATAAAGCTGTGAACTTTTTTAAAAGTATTTTTGACTTTCCAGAAGGGTCATTTGAGAGGCCTTGAGTTTCTTTAAGAACTTTAATAATTCAATATTATTTATTTAGCTGAATAACTTAGATGAATTTGGTTTATTACAGTCACTAGCACAGTATCTGCAGCTGGCCTACATGATCATTGTAGGTCCTTTCCCACTGAAATATTCTATTCTAATCTACTCTAGCCTAGTCTTGTCTAGTTTGTGAATGTGCTATAATCCAGGTAGTTATACTATTGAATTTAACAGTGTAACTGCCTTCCTAAAAGTCTAAATTGAAATTGGAACAATCTGGTATTTCTTAAGTGTTTTGTAAAAACTGAGAATAATGTGCCACAAATTATCATATAGGAGGTAAAAAGCCTTTTTTCTTCAATCAGTGTTCTTTTTTTTATTTTAAGGTTACTGTTTCTTGGCATCTTCACAGGCCCTATAAACTAACATGTTCCTTTTGAACAGAAGGGAGTTAGAGGGTGAGTTTCATAGTCAAAAGGACTCTCTAAAGGACACTAGGACTGTTAGCATATGGCAATTGCTTTCAGATCAGTAAACCCTGTCCTGAAGTTGTATTTTTCATGGGTGCTTTCAGAAATCTTTGCACAACCATTTGCACAGAAAGTGGTTTAAATGCATAAGGTTCTTTCTTATCCTACTCCAATTTCTGCTTGAGCCTTCAAGTGAGTAAACCTCTACAACACAACTCTGGAAGCTTAGCTGAAACTGGACTGGAATGACCAATGCCAAGAAATTACCATTGCTTTAAGCTGACTATCAAGGCGAGCCATTCCTTGATGAAGCAAATGCCATCCAGCAATAGGAGCCAGAGTTCATTACATATTGGCCTATCAGGGAATTAGATTGGTAGTGATAAAAAGTTAACCAGCTCAACAAGGCTGAAAACTAAAACCATTCTCTGTAGCAAGCAAAGAGAGGAATATAGCTGGGACCGAAAGTGGCTCTAACATGGCTGGCTCTGGAGTGGATTGTGAGCAGTTAGAGAGCACTATCAGAGTCCCATTACCCTTCACAACACACCAGAGAAAACGGACACTTGAGTTTAAGGATAATTCTAAAAAAAAAAAACATTTCTCCTCCAGCATTTTAGTTTTCTCTGCTCAAGGGTCTGAGTACAAAAGGTGATGAGGGATCTCTTTATTCTTATAAACAGTTCCTCTCAGAGCTGTTGATCCCACACAGAAGTTTGCAGTCACATTAATGCATAGCAACGTAACTTCGAAATAAGAATGAAACTATAGTGTGTGTTTGTACTGTGGAATATTCTAAGCTATAAAGATTTGCTGTCCAGCTCCATGGCTGCAGAATAAGGAGTACTTCTGAAAATTCTGGTCTGTGGGTCTCTTGATATTTAAAGGTCTACTAACAGTTCCAGGAAACCCCAGAAACACAATTGCATGTAGTGCAAACAGTTTTGTTGGACCAAGTGGGTATTTGCCTCTGATCTGTCAGGATGCAGCAGCCTCATCTATGGCTTCATCTGGCAATTGCTGAACTGAACCAGTAAGTATGTAGAACCTACTTTGTCAAAAAAAACCCCCACAAAAAACAGTGGGAGATTTTCAGCTTCTCTTTGCAGTAAAACTTCCTTAGATCTATTTTGCCCTTTAAAATTGACCAATCTCCTCCCTTTTACTTTCTCACCACAGATTCTCATCCTCTGCTTAGGCAGGGATTTTTAGCCTTTTATACTCTGTCTGGGTTTTCTGGATTCCATTTTGCTGTGTAAGCGTTTGTTTTTGCCTAAGGCTACATGCTTGAGGAATGAGCATGGCTAAGCCAGGTCAGTAGTAACAGCCATCAAGAATCTGTATGTTGATACCATCAAGCATCCAACAAAGTCTCCTGAGCCTTTGACTGGACGTTAACACCATTCCCCTTTGTGACCTAAGAAACTCACTCAAGACCAGCATTTCAGAAATCACACCCTGGCTACGCCCTCATTGGCAGTGGTTTAGTATAAATGTCATACCACTTTGAAGTAATTTACAGTTATTGAAAAGAAGCCATTTGATTCTCTGGAGAAAAAGTTCGTGCCTATAAATGCCTATATTCATAGATTCGTGTGATTTTAACTAAGCCCCTAATTTTATTATTTGTGGCAGTAATAAGTTCCTGCACTAGCGGGGGGGGCTGTAAACTGATAGCACCATGGAGGAAAGAGAATGGTGATTTTTCACAGTGAGTCCCAGGGAGAGGCAAGGACACTTTAACACAGGTCCCATTGAGAGTTTTTCTGGATAACTTATATAAGCAACTTCACAGGATCTTTCTAATGGGAACAAGTCATTAATGGAGCAAGACAAGGTACTGCAACCATTGGGAGGGACTGCCTTCCCTCTGTGGACCCGCTCTAGTTTAGAGTATTTCCACTGATTTACCCTGAGTTATGCTAGTCTCCACCTGCCTAATATAGGAATTAGTGAAGCTCTGCCATTGTTTCCTGCTTCTCTAAATGAAATTAGAGATTAATGAAATTAGAAAATTAAAATACAATACTGGTTACACACTTATCAGTGCCCACTTAGAAATACCCTGGAAATGATCTTTTGGTGCCATAAAGGTTTGCATTCAAACTTGCAATTTAGGACTGGCCAGGTCAAACCACAGGAAAACAACTGAAATGTGTAAACAACTAAAAATAAACTACTACAATGGTGTCCAGGATTCTTATCTTATTCTGGACATAATTGTGCATCAAATTAGATGTTGAACAGTGAGACTTGGGGAGGAGATGTGGCCGTCAGACACTCTCCTTCTGCGAGGGGAGAGTTTTTTCATAACTCTACACAGGGTTTTATTTTGTGTATTAATTGTATGGGAAGATGTTTGACTGTGCTTCTGAAGGGGTTATCTCTATTTGGTAGAGCCCTCACCTCTGCAAATTTCTGTGCATATCAAATACTGCATGGCTGAGTGGAAGGATTCACCTGCAGAGAGGTTACAGAAATGTGACATTGTACTTAATTCTCTAAACATAGGTTTGGGAGTCTAATTTTAGGTATCCAGGTTTGAACATTTTCATCAGATTTTGTCAGGAACAGTGGAAGTTATTTGGTAAACTTTGGACAATGAGAACCTTTCCCCTCCCCTTCCCTCTCCTCCTCTTTTTCTGGGAAAGGGAAATTGTTTGAGTACGAATTCAGTATAAGGAGCTGCTCCTCAGTGTTTTTTCCATTTGAATTCATTAGCATGTGGTTGTTTCCACAACTTGCTGTTCTAACTAGCTTTGCTTCTTTACTCCCTCCACATGCTTGTGTCAGTAATCTGCTGGCTGAAGTGAAGTTCAGAGATGTCGTGGAACCTTTGTTACAGTATATTCTTTTCACACTGTCAAAGATGTCATGACTTTTGAGATCCATTAACCAGAGTTTAGCTGACAGCCATTTTTCCATGAATTTATCCTGTAATTAACCTCCATTATGAATTTGCAGTTTTGATGGGAAAGCGAGCTATTACCACTGTAATGATGCTGTGTCATTACTCCTGCTTTTAGTCTGAAAACCTGCTCCCAGTGGTGTAAAAGGACTACATGATATAATAAACCACAATCCATAAAACCTTTATTAGGTACATCATAATTTGTCATTTTAATCCATCATCTGTAATCACAGACAGACTTCCAATAATGTGCATTTTTTGCAGTTCTTTTCTCTTAGACCTCCTAAATGTTTTTACGGCAACTGTTGGGAACAAATTATTATAATTTCCCTAGTAAACTGTGCAGAAAGCAAGGAAAATTCAAAAGAAAAGGAATTCAAAAGGCTTTTTCTTATTTCAGACAATCATTTTGTCTGGCCTACAGAGCATTGCATTGCAATTATTTGACATTGAATATTATAGCATGGTCATTAAAAAAGAAGAAAGAATCTTTTAACAATTCTCTTACTAATTACAGGGATTCTCACAGTATCCAGGACTGTTCTCAGGTCTGTAAAATCAACCTGTGGCCACAGGAAAATTCTTAGAACTTTTAACTGAGACTTCAAAAATCCCTTAATTACTTAATGAAGAAGATAAACAAACATGCTCTTTTGTGTCAAATCTTACATTTATCCATGCAATTAATTCTGATCTGTACCATGTTTTCATCTAAGTGTTAAGAAGTGTTTGCATTTTGACAATTCCTACCTTTTTATTAACAGGTGCTGCAGAAATATTGCAAAATTGGCTGTTAAGAGCAGTTTCCAAAAGTATTATCAGCTGATCACTGGTGGGTGTTGCATATGCTATGGCCACTGCCACTGAAACGTGGTTGCTGATCATTCACTGGTTGCTAATTCACTATGAACTGCCAGTGTAATGGCAAGCAGCCACCTTAGGTGCACTGATCAGATTGCTGGTGCTAGCCTGGTCATGCTCAGATGCATCCCTCTGCTTGTGTTTGTTCACAAACTGAGAATTTTTTCACCTTCAGGGAAGTATGTCACAAATTCCGTGCTGTAGACTGTGTGGAGCCAGAACAAATTCCTGTCACAAGAGCAATGGAAAGTTTCTGCAGCTCCTTTCCTGTGACCACCCAAATGTGTTGCACTCAGAATGCATCCCCAGAGAGCAGGGCATCCTGATAAAAGAAAGGCTGAGGCATGTTTGTAACAAAAATAAAGAATTCCACAAGAGGAGACCAAAGCTCCACTACAGCTAACCACCACATGGCTGGGGGAATAAATTCTAATAGTCACAACAATTTTAAGACATTTGCAGTGCCTGTGGAAATTGCCACAGGACGAACAGAAATGTGATGTTTCACCTTATGGTCTCAGGTGGAAGAATTCCTTTGTGTTAATGAGTTGATTCTAATTAGCATGGGTGGAAATATGTGGCTCACTAGAGACTATGACTCCTGCTGATCCCAGTGTCTTTGTTATTACAGTCCAGGTGGTTCTGTTGGTGGTCCTCTGTGGCAGGGAACACACAAGCTGTCCAGAGCTGCATCTGAGAAAGGGAGACAAGGTGAAACCCAGTACTCCCAAAGGATTTTGAAGTGGTACACAAAGTCCACTGTGAGCTTCTTGGTCAGAACAGGAACCATTTAGATATTTTGAGTACCTATATATTTGTGTGTATATATATGTGTATAGGATATCATATTGCAAATCTTAGCAATTGTGTGCAAGTTTAAACTGAAGCACTTGTGCTTCACTCTTTGAAACTCAAATTTCACAAAAATGCTGTCAGAAAAAGCCTATTGCAGCAGTCTTGCATACCAGAGAATTTGAGTAGGAATCTGTTTTGTCCTGAATAGTTGCATCTCTTGCAACAGTGCGTAAGTGCAGTGAACTTCACTGTACAAAGCAGAAGTAGGTCACTAAAAGTAAAGGAAAGGTGCCCCACTTCCTGAGATTCAGTTGCCCAGTCTTATCCTTACTCTGGCAGAAATGTTCTAAAGTCCTGATGCATATCATACACACATACACACACACAGAGGTTTTGTGTTTGTGAGAGAGTGAACAAGCATATATTTACAAGTACGTAGAGATATTCACTGTCTTGCCCAGTCATGCTGGGTCCTGCTGTGAGAGCCAGGGTGTGAATCCCATATTCTTCAGCCAAGATTTTTCTCACAAACCTGTCTTTACATCATACAAAAATCTATCCTCTTTTGTTTCCATCTCTCTTCCCTGTCTACATCATGAGTGCAATACTGTTCTCCAAAATGGATCGTTCAAGATTGAGTTCTGGCTCTACTGGTTTTCATGAAAGCACCTCTAGTTCAGGCATGCATTATATGGTAGAAAATGCTGCAGCCTGATATAAAGTATATATTTGTTGGTGCATTTCTTTATTTTAAAATTTAAAAAAAATTACAAATATTAGCATAGACATGTATTTTAAAGCATGGACTTTGCTATTCTTTACTATGGTTTACCTTCCAGATCAGGAGGGATGTGAACAATTAACCTTACAGACCCTCACCAAAACAAAAAGAAAAAAAACCCCCACCACACACACACACACACACAAAAAAAACAAAACAAAAAGGCAAATAAAAAACTAAAACCTAAAAAACAAACAAACAAAAAACTAAAACCTAAAAAAACCACAAAAAAAAGCCCAAAAAACCAAACAGACAAACAAAAACAAAAACAGAAACAAGCAAACAAAAAACCAAACACATCAAGCTCTGGGGATGCTTGAATGGCCAACTGCAATAAATCCAGCTCAAATGCCACTTAAAGCCAGTTGTTTTCCACTCACAGAGAGCTCAGCTGATTCTATTCACTACTGCAAGAGACAGTAAAAGGAGATATTTGCCTTTGGACAGAGGTGTGAGTGGAGATTCACTGAAGGCATCCTGTTAGATAACTTTGAACCAGGTGTGCAAAGCCTACATGTAACCAGCATGTAATTCCATTGCAAACATCAGTAACAAAAAAAAACCTGTATAACATGAATGTTGGGGTTGGCTTCTGCAGTGAATATTCAGTTGCGAGCCATACTGAGCTCAAAGAAAAGTTAGCATGGTATGTAAGAGTTTTGCAAATCAGGGCTGGGGAAATAGTTAACTCCCAGCAAAGAGCATAATCTTCCTCCTTCGTAACATTTTTGGGGATCTGGTCACATGGATGGAGACTATACTATCCACACATAGAAAGAAAAGCTAAAAAAATAAAAATTGGTTTAATGGAAAATGAGAAGTACAGAAAAAGAGGGAGCTATTCAGTTAGTAATTATCATGGGCAGTACGTTTAAATGCTGTAATTCTCAAAAAACGTCAGCATTCATGTGCTGATCAAACAGATCAGGTCTGTGCGTGTGATAGTGCAGTCAGCAAAAGCTTGGACTTGTGTCTCTAGGATAGAAAGGTTTGGGATTTTGCTGAGCCAGCTCCTAATAGTTTTCATAATGAATTCATTTATATCTGCAGTTTAGAATTTATAAAACTCACTGCTCCTGTAATTATTGTAAGAATTACCCAGTGTTAAATAAGATTAGCTTATGATAGCATGAGATATTTTGAAAGTTAATAGGAAAAATATATCTGTTTTGTACCAAATCTGCAAGAATAAAGCCGATGTGGACTATGCATAGCTTTTTAGTAGGGAGAAAATTATCTATGAAGCTTGTCAAAAGGTACTGCCAGCAGCTGAACCAGAGGTTATCATCATTTTTCTGGGGAAATGTAGAAAGTGATTAGTAGATTTAAAAGAAAAAGCTCCTCCTTGCAATATATATATATATATAGGTCTACTGCAAAAAAACTTACAGTCTATTGATGTTAATGTCACTAATACATTTTTGTATGTGACAGACATCTTTTAATAAAATCCAAGATGAACAGAGAAGGCAAGTGAAGTATGCTTTGTATATTGTTGGAGCTTAGCTGTGCTGGCTTTACTGAGCAAAATCTTTTCTAAAACTGATCCAGCAGATCAATATTATATTTTGTCCTAATAGTATTTATTGAAACTTTGAAGGAGGCTGTTTTGTTTACAAAGGTTTGGTTTGTGTTTTTTTTCTGGCCATGGGTATTAAATTTTAGTCATTCAAACATTAAAATGAGTTTTTAAAAGTAAACATGAGACACATATGACTGAAAGAAAATTGAATAATTCATATTCCTTCCAGCTAAAGAGTTCAGAGGTATTACATTTCACATTTGTGTGCTTTAAGTTTATAATACCTTAAAATGGATCCAAGTTTCTCTCAGGTGATGAAAGTAACTTGCATTTATAAATTCTGAAGTTTTAAAGCTCAGATTACTTGGATGCACATGTATTAGGGCTGTTATTATCAATCTGTTCTTGGAGAAAAACAGACATAAGTATCTTTTAAACTACCACTATTGTGATAGACATAAGTAAACTGTCCATAGAATGTCATGGCTTATTCACATGAGTGGCTTTTTGCATTATACATTACCAAGGAATAAGAAAATTTCCAGTCTAAGATAGATCTTGTTATACAGAATCGCTTTCCACAGTCAGCTGTCTGCAGGTAGAGTCCCAGCATTACCAGAAGGACCATAATGATGACTTAACCCCATTTGTCCTGTGGGAAGTCAGCCATGAAGAGTAGCAGGGCCTCTGTGATGCACTTGAAGGCCTTGGATGTGGGCCTGGGAGGAACCACCACATGTGCAGATCTTGATGGTGGTAGCAAATATTCAAGGAAGAGCTTTGAAGGCCAAAGTAAGGGTGGGTTTCCCTGTGAACAGCAAATGAACATGGGTCAGTCAGTCCAAAGTGACAGGTGAGCTCTGTTCTGATAGGGCTGGCCTCAATCTACATCATGAGCAGTTCAGGCTGGACATTTCTTCATTTCAAGTGTGGTTAAGCATTGAAAGGGGCTGCCCAGGGAAGTGGTGGAGTCACCATCCCCGGAAGTGTTCAAGAAACTACTGGACATGGCACTTAGTGCTATGGTCTAGTTGGCAAGGTGACGTTTGGTCAAAGGGTGGATGATCTTGAAGGTCTTTTCCAACCATAATGATTCTATGACTCTATATCACAAGCTAGGAGTTGGGTTCATGCACTATGTCCTGTATCACTTTCATACTTTCTGAATGAACTGCCAACTAGCAAAGTTATCCATATGCAGTTGAAACACCTTGAGTCAAGTAGGATCAGACACAGTTTTATCTCAATCATTCCACTGACTCACTAACCACATCAATCAGTGAAATTTCTTGGACCTTCTTTCCAGGTAATTTATTGCTAGGCTTAGACTCCAGGCTCTTAGCCCTGGAAGGACAGCTGGAGGTGTCTCATACAATCTCCTGCTGAGGTGGTCACTACTGGATGTGATTTAGACTCCTGAAGAATGCAGACACTGTTTTGAAGCATGCAATATCAGGATTTCAAATTCTGTGAGACATTGTTGTCATGCATCCCAGAAAGTAAAGACTACTGCAAGAAAATGTAAACTGAGGGATGACAAAAAAACTTGGGAGCTGTGGGACAGCTTTGATGCATGCCATAAATAAATAAATGGACAAGCACTCTTCAGACAGTACAACCTCAGAGCCATTACAGCATGACACCATACAAGCTGTCATCCAGGTTTTTCAGGAATTTTCTGGCCTAGTTATTAAATTAAATGGAAGCATCACACAGCTGATTCAGCCCAGACCAGGAAAATCCTAAAAAACCTGGATGACAACTTTATGGAACAGGTCCTAAGGGAGCCAACTCAAAAAGATTCTCTCCTTGATCTGCTGCTTGTCAACAGAGTGGATCTCATGAGTGACATGGAGATTGGTGACCTCTTGGCCACAGCAACCATGAAGTGATTGAGTTTAAAATCTCTGTTGACAGGAGAAAAAGTGCCAGCAGAACCTCAGTTCTGGACATGAGGAGAGCAGAGTTCAGGCTGCTCAGAGAATTAGTAAGTAAGGTCCCCTAGGAAAATGGTTTTGCAGATGCTGGGATCCATCATTACTGGTCACTTTTCAAACATCACATCCTAAAGGCACAGGAGTAGCAATTCCCAAATATTGGAAGTCAGACAGGTGAAGTAGAAGGTCAGCTTGGCTGATCAGGGTGCTGATCTTGGAGGTAAGGCTAAAAAGGAAGATGCATGCCCAGTGGATAAAAGGTCAAGTGACATGAGAACTATTCAGAGATGCTTCTTGCCAATGTAGGGAGAAAATTCACAGTGCCAAAGCTCAGCTGGAGTTTAATCTGGCCAGAAGTGTGGGGGACAATAAAAAGAGTTTTTTCAAATATATTATTGGCAATAGACAGTACAAAAATACCATTGGCTTGTTATGGGATCAGGATGGTCACTTTGCAAACAGGGGCAGAGCCAAGGCAGAGGTGTTTAACGCTTTCTTTGCCTCTGTCTTCAATGTGGGTGATGGACTAAGGGGATCTCAGTGCCCCAAGCTAGAGGACCATGACTTTGAGAATGAACAACTTCCAGTCAACCCTGAAATTGTGTGGGATCTGGTGCTCCATCTGGATGCCTACACATCTATGAGGCCTGATGGGATTCATTCCAGAATCCCCAAAGAGCTGGTTGATGTCATCACATAATCTCTCTCGATGATTTTTGAGTAGTCTTGAGATTCCAGAGAGGTTCTAGCTGACTGGAAGCTGGAAAACGTTGCCCCAATTTTCAAGACAGACAAGAAGGAAACTATAAGCCTGTCAATCTCACTTCAGTGCCAGGTAAAACTGGGGAGGAGATTATTCTGGGAGGTATTGAAAAACAAACACCTGAAAGACAACACAGTCATTGGTCACAGCCAGCACAGCGTCCTGAGAGGAAAGTCCTGCTTATCAAACCTGATTTCCTTCCATGACAAGGTAACCCACCTAGCTGATCAAGTGAAGCCAGTTGATGTCATCTTTTGGATTTCAGTAAACCTTTCAATACTGTCTCTCATGTGATTCTTCTGGACAAAATGTCCAGCATGCACCTGGATAAACACACCATGTGGTGGGTGACCAATTGGCTCACAGGTTGAGCACAGAGAGTAATAGAGAATGAAATAACATCACAGTGGTGATCTGTCACTAGTGGGGTTGCACAGGGTTCAATCTTAGGTCCTGTGCCCTTCAATATTGTCATAAATGACTTGGACAAGGGACTGAGAGAGTTGCTAAGCAAGTTTACAGATTATACAAAACTGGAAGGAGCTGTTGGCTCCCTTGAAAGCAGGGAGGCCCTGCAGAGAGACCTCAAGAAATAGAGGCCTGGGCAATCACCAACCATAGGAAGTTCAACAATGGCAAGTGCTAGATTTTGCAACTGGAATGGGGCAACCCCAGATGTTCATACAGACTGGGGAATGAGAGGGTGGAAAGCAGTGCCACAGAAAGGGACCTGGGGGTCCCAGTTGACAACAAGTTGAGTACAAGTCGGCAGTGCTCTGGCAGCCAGGAGGACCAACTATGAGGGCCATCAGCCAAAGCATCACCAGCTGGTCAAGAGAGGGGATTGTCCTGCTCTGTTCTGCACTGGGGTGACCTCACCTTGAATATTGTGTGCAGTTTTGATTACTGCAATATAAGAAACATATTAAACCATTAGAGAGCATCCAGAGGATGAATGGCCTTGAGGGGAAGTGGCATGAGAAGTGGCTGAGGTCACTTGTTCGGTTCAGCCTGGAGAAGAGGAGGCTGAGGAGAGACCTCATTTCAGTATACAGCTTCCTTGTGAGGGAAAGAGGAGGGGCAGGCACTGGTATCTTCCCTGTGGTGACCAGTGACAGAACACAAGGGAATGGCCTGAAGTTGTGCAAGGGGAGGTTTAGGTTGGATATTACAAGAAGGTTCTTCACTCAGAAGGTGGTTGGGTGCTGGAGCAGGCACTCCAGGGAAATGGTCACAGCACCAAGCCTGACAGAGTTCAAGAAGTGTTTGAATGATACTACAAGGCACATGGTGTAACTCTTGGGGATGGTGTGTGCATGGCTAAGGGTTGGACTCAATAATCCATGTGGGTCCCTTCTAACTCAGCATATTCTATGATTCTGTGAAAAGACTTTCAATGTGCTTTTATCACATGTTTGCAATATTCAGTATTAGTATCCAGTGCTCCAAAGTCAAAACTCATGCAGACTTTGAACTTATTAACCACCACTTGCCAGGCAGAGTTTGGAGACAATCAGCACAAGATGAAAATATCCTCTTTTCAGTATGATAATACTTTTCACAAAGCAGTCACTTTATGTTTGTAAACTTTCAGTTTGAATCCTCAAAACTACTATTCACTAAACACTTTCAAAGGACAAGCCAAGAAATTAAAGTCCTTAACTGTCAAATAGTGAAAGTCATAGACTCTGAACAGGTATTTGTTGTATTGCACATTGATATTTTTCTTTACCATTAGACAGAATCATTTTATCACCTCTCATGTTGCTAAAACCTTTCTTCTTCCTCATAAGAACAAAATACTTTTTTTTTTTGTCTTAGAGGGTCTGATTAATTAGTATGTCTAGTAGAAAAGAAAAGCACTGTTTTCAATTTTTGAAGAATGCCATCTCTGTTTTACACTTAGAAAAAAAAGGCTCATATGCTAAAAATCATGTCTGGGTTTTTGGGTTTTTTTTCCCAATATTGTTTGGAAAAAATTGTTTGGCCCAGTAGAAGACTTAATCTTGCCTCAAAAACCTCACTATAATTACTTCATTACCACAAGTTTTTTAGAAAAGGATGGATATGTAAAGGTCAGGACTATCACTGACTGTTTAAAATGGCAGCTGAAGGATGATACAGAAAATAATGACTCTATACTTGCCTTTTTAACTAATACGTTTTCTTAAATTAGCATCAGTGATAGAATACTAGGCTCAATGGATCTTGACTGAGACCAGCTCATATTGCGTGCTCATAAGTCATTTACTGTCAAATATCTATCCCTTGGCTACATTTTTTTTTCAAGTTACAGTTTAATTGTATCTCAGTTAATTTTAGAAAAATAAAGCCAGGGCTATGTTTCACCCTAATAAGCAGGAAACATGAAATCTATGGGATTTTAAGGTTTATCAGATGAAAATGGAGAGCACAAGTCCCTGTGTAAACATGCATTTGCCACAGAAATTCTTCTAGAGCAAAAATAAATCAACAGTCAGAAAATAAATATGTAGACTCTTGAGTCTTGTCAGAGCGGGTGTCCAAATGAATGTTCCATTAATACTGTTTGGCAGCATAAACCTTTTTTAAATTTGGCATTATATGGGCAATATGTCTAATTGCAAGATATATACTGCCCAAATATTTCATTATCTTCCTATTATTCCTGTTAACTCAATCTTTTCATTCAGAGTTCTACATTTGACTGCTAAAAGTAGTGTTTTCTATTCATATTCAGCTTTCTGAAGGATCACAGAGTAGAATTTATAATATTTGACTAAAAAGAAAAAAATGTGTTTCCTTGCAATGTCTGTGCTCTTCTTCATCCTTATCAAAGTACAAGCGTTTTGGACCTGCTTCTGTGTCACATGAATTTAATGTGCTCATTTACAACAGCACAGAGCTTGCTTTCTTTTATTCCAAGGGGGTATGTGCTCTGGAGTCCTTTCTGTTAGTCATGCAGAAGGCACACCAATTAGCTAATTGCCTTTTTTTTTCTCTTTTTTTTTCCTTTTTTTCCTGTCTTCTGATAACTCCTTTTTCCAGATGCCCTCTGGGACTGAGAGAGTTTTGTGCTCTGACAGCAAGTTTCAGAGGTTTTAAGACCTAATCTGGTCTCAAAAGCTCTTTCCAGGGAATATATTTTATCAATATTTTAGCAATAATGATCATCAGAGATTATAATTACAAATTAAAAATACACGGGAAACTTCTGGTAGAAAAACTAGAAGGATTTACATATTGTGCAAAATTCTTTTCTTCAGTTAGCTCAGTGCAACCACAGTATTGTAAACAGAAGTACAATGTGGCCCTAGGTTTATTATAATAACTAGCTTGTTATGACAGCATTTACGGTAAGTGTCATTTTGGGAGCAATAAAACTACCAAGGTTATAAGTGCTATATTCTCTGGGGAACTTCTTGATTTTTTTTTAGTTTAGTTTAGTTTATTTCTTATATTTTGTTTTGTTTGGGGGTTTTGTTTTGGGGTTTTTTTTAGTAATGTCCTCTTTCTTCTTGTATTACTGAATTTTACTGGTGTGTTGCTCCCAAAAAAAGTATTTTCACACCTCTAGTGTGATACTTTATGTGAAATTTCTCTGATTCACATTTATGTTTGTAGAGAACTTTTGAGATGCAAGATAAGTTTTCCTGGAAGTACAATGGGTACCATTTTATCTTCTGGAAAGTGCACCTGGACATGTGCAGCAAATTGGCTCCTTCATCTAAAAAAGAATTGGTTTTCCTCTGCAGTAGCTCAAGATGCTTTTTCAACTACACATGAAGAATATTCTGCAAATGTTGGGATTCCTTTCCAGCCTTTGGCACTTAGTTGTGGTGATGTGTTGTGGTGATATGTGGTCACATGATAATTTAAAAAAATTATTATAACTGCTAATCAGAGACCAAAACAGAATAATTGAGTCACAATGTGAATGTTAATAAATTTGTAAGCACACCTACATTTCAGCATGAGCTTTGCTAGCTACATAGAAAACCTCAGAGCTGCTTGCAGTTTTTTCATCTTAAAATTATTACACAGGATAACATGTTTTAATCAAAATTCAGGTCTTTGTAAAAAATTATTTTTTAATTTCTTTTCAATCTTTTCAAAGCTGTTTTTCCAAATTATAGGTTTGTACTGAGTTTTTTTATATATATATTTTTTTAATTTAAGTGTGTGAATGTGGGTGCCCCGATTCCTGTTAGAAAAATGCCACAGACATTTAAATTTTGGTTTGGCATAAGAATCTACATGGCAAAGAGTGAAATATTAGTTTTACTATTTTTAAATTGCCGATGTTGTGCAATTTAGGAGTACTTTTATCTTCCATACAAATGCAAAATAAAACGCAAGTATTTCCTTCTGTGGGTAGAAAACTAGAGCACTACTATCTTTGTCAATGTATTTAAGCACCTTTGTAAAAGAGCACAAAAGACTAAGGTGCTGAGTGTATGCACTTGGAAAACATGTCTCATTACACACCTGCTGCCTGAGTCTGACTCTCACTATTATGCCACTTGTACTGCTTACTAAGAAAATATACAGAATAGTATGTGTGTGTGCCCATGTGTATGTGCTCATGTGTCTGCATGTGTGGATATACAGGCGGGACTGTTCAAAGGACAAAATGCAGAGGGCACTCCCTCTGCAGCTGATGAATGTAGCTGATGGCTCAGATGACAGCAGAAGGTGGTCTCCAAGCTGTCAATACCTAAATAGGTTTTTGTAGTCCTATCTGCAAGCAAGTTTCAGCCATAGGTTGCCTTTAGGTTGAGCAGGATTTGGTTCAAATATATGTGGCTGGTGGACATGATTTGGACAGTAAGAACTAAGAAACCCTCTTCTGGAAGAGAATTAATGTCCAAAGGCGGATCAGCTAGGTAACTGTCAGAAGACTGATAGTTTGATGCCACATTGTATTCACAAATTCGGTTTCACTTCAGGTGTGATGCAGGGTGCAGTGATATGTTTTCAAGAGAATATGCATAGTCTGCACTTCAGAAAGAAAAAAGGGGTGATTGATGATCATTCAAAGTATTGTTAGTAACATACACCATTCCTCCATGTTCTGCATCAAGAAACTCTTCCATGAACACAGGCTTTCTTTTCAGTTTATGAATCTGAATGTACATCTATAGAAATAATTTTGTGAGCAAAGGAGTAAATATTTTGGTTCAGAGTTTTGAAAGATGGCATCCCATATTGTAGCGACAGTGCAGATCTGCAATATTTGGTACCCCCACCAACCAGTGGAGGCATCCAAACATGGGAAAATGCAAGTTGCATTTTATGGCTATTTTCAATCTTTTGGCAGATGGAGTCTGCATTTGCACAAAAAACCCCAAACAAACAAACAAAACAAAAAAACAAAAACAAACAAAGTCTGACTGACACTGGACTTGAAATGCATTCAATAGACTAGAATTTTATTTTTTTTTTCAGTTCTCTCCAGAAAGAAGATGTCCAGTGCCACCAGTAAAAGAGTCAATAGAAAAAATTTCTGCAGCCAAAATCTTTATAATAAAGACAGGCTTTGAAACAACACAAGTCCATCTTAGGTTTTGCCAAGAAAACACATTTTCTTAGCTCAAACATGTTGAAAGCATCATAGAGTTTAATATATTGCAATTCATCAATTAATGGTAAGTGCAAGATCTTGGCTCTACTTTGGGACCTCTTGCAACCTCGAAGTATGCTATGGTGCTAGGTTTCCTGGGATTGCTTCTTACTCCGTTGCTGGATTGCAGGTCACTTCACCATCCACATTACTCCTTCTTCTGCCTTTTTCTCTTCAAATACCATTGAATAACACAACACTTAGAAATCTGAGGCCATCAAAAAGTAAGGGCTTGGGAACAGTGGACAATATAGAGTTAATTATCCTGAGAATTATCTTGAGTTCCTCTGGCTTAATTGTTTATAAGAGCATGATACCAAACCTACATCTCCTGTTGTATATTTTTTGTTTAAATTATGTGCACTTTGGGTGGTATCTCCATCTGAGATAGATTTGGAAATACATTCTTACGGATGTCTTTTAACAAGAACATAACTTGCACCATATAGACTGGTAGGTACAGAAGATTTTCAGTTTTTTAGGTTTTTCAGGTGCTGCAGATAGATAGATCCTTTGAACACAAAGGAATTTGAAGTGCTCAGGTGCCTACACAGGCTTGGAATCTGATTGGGGCTGTACCTTGCTTTACCTCAAGACTTTTCGCAGAGGTGGCATGCAGCTGTGTTACTCCCACTCTGAAGGGACTTTGAGAGCATGATCCTTCTGTTTCAGATACCTGTTTGTGAAAGTGGCTCTCTATTTCCTTAGGGCTAATGATAAAAAACAGAGGTGTCAAGGGAAGGAAGATCAGATTCTTGCTCTTCATTCCCAGCTCTCCTGCTGAGATTGGCGCTTGGCAACTTCGTTGTGTAACAGCCAGATAACCCAGGGAGTCAGTGGGGGCACTTCCAAGTCCTCTTTATAACCTTGCGCTCTCGGGGCACTCCCACTCCCTGAATGGTTGTACGCAAAACTAATTGTCTGGGAAATTAGTTTAGCCAGGCATTTATTTGTGCTTTGATGAAGTGTATGTATACTGGGAATTCACGTCTCCTCACGAGACAGTCATAGCTAAGTCTTATCAAATACACCACTTTTGAAAGGTGCAAAGGCTGACCCCTTGGGTGACAAAGCAGCCACGGAAGGAAAGGACTGCTCTTTCTCTTTGTTCCCATGGCAACTCTCGCCTTCGTATTCAGCACTAGTCCAGGAGCAGAGAGCATACTTAGAGAAGGGAGGTGGTAGTGGGGATGGGTAAGGGATAGAGAACCATGTGATCAATTCTGAGCATGGTTTGCTAGGGATGTCACACTTCGAATCTTTGCTGTAACACCTCCATTCCTAGACACAGGAGCTTGTAAAAGGGAAAGGGGGACTTCTTCCTGACCTCTCCCGCCTCCTGCCCTCCCTCTCGTGCCTTGTCCTTCGCCCTTCGCTAACAGAGTGGGTGAGTGCTCTCCCATGCACAAACCATGGAAGTGAAGCGGTGGTGGTTCCCAGTGACGTCATTGGCACTTTCTCATCTGGTGAATCTCTAAACAGAAATTCCCTTGATCACCAGGCAAGTAGGAAATCTAGATCCATTAAAAACAAACAAACAAACACACAAACCAAAGAAAAACAACAAAACCCAACCAAACCAAAACCAAAACAAACAAAAACCAAGAAGCAGAACTGCCACTGTCCATAAAGAAAGTTCATCATTATTTTGTCTACAAATGCCACTGTCTTCTGCAGATTTCTCTAGGCAGAAAAAATTAAAAATAAATAGAACTCATGTACATAAAAACTTAATGAGGAACAGTGCCTGCTCTTTAGCTGATTGCTTTGGTTTTTCATGAGTTCCTTCAGAAATGTGGAACAAATGAAGAAAAATGTGCAGGCATTTTTACATCCTCCACACTCCAGATAAACTGCCAAGGTCAAACACCCATTATACAAATTATTTTAATGCAGAGGTTTGCTACAAGATTATATTCTCTTCCAACCAAAAGAATTGTCAGAGCTACATTTACATGTCTTTTTTTGCCTTTCACATATATATTTTTATTTTGTAATGCAAACGTATGTACAAGCTGAGGTTCCATGTAGCTATATGAAAAAGGTAAAATGCTTAAAGAATATTTGTTGCCTTCAAGATCTTAGTTGGACATATGACACATTAATTTTGCATTTATTGTTTTCCTCTAAAGAAAAAGAACCTTAAAGGGAACAAACGTTTCCAGAATGGCTTTTTATTATACTGGATCTAATAGAAGGATGTGGCAAAATCCCATGATATTGCTGACCACTAGTTGGCTCTGCTGAAACTCCACCTCACTTACCGAGTAAAGATGAGAAACAAGTTAGATGTTGACTTGTATATGGGCTCTTTCCTGTCTTTCAAGGTAATATTATTTTTTTCAGACTGATATAGAAAATTTCAGTTTGTGTCCCTCCCTCCCATATTAACCGTTAGAAACAGAAGAGCCAAACTGAAAGTGTGTATTAATGTTTACCATTAGAAAATTTGAAGACTGGATTACATTTAATTCAGAATGTTAAAGGTGAACTGAACTGAATGCTACTCTAATCTATGGATATAATTTGGTTTTAAATTAATGCCTCAGTTTGGTCCAAACTTTTTTTTTTCATTTAAATAATAGGAGAAATTCATTGTATCCATTGAAGCCCTTGGTTCTAGCTATTGCTTCTGCTTTTTAACTTTTTAAATGAACACCTCAAGCTATTGTTCCTATTTCATAAAGCCAAAATACAGCACCTGCAGAGATATTATCCAAAGCAGATCTTAACAGATTTTTTTTTTCTTACTCAAAATACAATCCAGAAATAGATTTCTTCCTCTTAGATTAGTTTGGAATTCTTATGGTATTTTCTTTTCTATTTCATCCCCTCAAAACCAGTATACTGACTTGCCAATGTATTTTATTTATTTGGTATTATTTTTAGGGAATTCATGTGAAAATCCAGATAATAATTTTTTTTTGTTTCATTCTTTTAGGAAAGTCTAATAATAATATTTTATCCTTGGCATAAACAAGATACTGGACAATGAACTGGTTAAATAAGAAAATATTTCTCTTGCTGAATTCAAAAATACGTCCTAAATAAACTAGCCTTTAATTTTGTTTCTCTTTCTGGTTTTTTTTTTTTTTAAATCGGTCATTACACTGCTGAAATGTCATTGGTCTAGTTGGACTATTAAAATGTGCATATCCAGGAAGATCAAAACTGACTATGCACTACTCATGTTCTGTGTAAGTCGTGTTTTCCAAAGAGTGTCAGCACTTTTTTGTGGTTTAGTTTTTCAGCTTTGTTATTGACATGTTTCTTTTTTCCTGAAGGAAGTTTGACAACTGAACACAAACAGAAATGTGTCCTAGGAGTGAACATTCAGGCTCAGAAGTGAACTTGCCTACATCTGAGATCACAAATCATGTTCCTTCTTTAAAGACAACTGCAGGTTCTCTTCTCTTTTTTTCCAGAAGTAGTAATTTAGCTATGCTTTTGTATATCACATCTGATACTGATTCTTCAATGTTGTTTTATGTATTTTTGAGTAATGTTGTATTTTAATCATTGTGGAAACTATAATCATGGTAGTAGTAATGCATAAAGTACAACATACCACTGCTTATAGAAGGTTCAGCTGAAACATCAGCATTTAAATGTTAACTACTAGCAAACTTCAGACTATTGAGTAAGTTGCATAAATTGTGGTATTGTACCATGGCTCCTCAAGGAACAGCAAACGTACATGTATGAGCCACACAAAGTAAATATTGGCAATATAATGTTCACTGGAAGTCTGCAGAGTTGTACTCATCCACTGAACTGAATTCTGGGTGCTTTGAAGGAACACATTCAATTTATCTTTGAAAGGATATGCGGAACAATTTGCTAAGTAAGTTAGCAAGGTAGGTGTGCTGGTTTAAGGGTAAACTGTCAGGAGAAATGGACCCAGCACAAGAGGGATTATAAGTCAGAATTGCAATTTAATGAAAGGTATTACAATAGCTACACTGACACAAAGAGAAAACTGCTTTCAACTCACCAAAACCCAGCAGTATAACCCAGTGTCCTGGGGCACAAGCCCAAAGAGGGTTTGTTAGCCCTTATGCTGAGACCCGCGTGGTTCCCCCAAGTCCAAAGCAAAAGGAAGTAAAAAACCTGTTGGTGCAGATGATGGCTGGGGTCTGGTCAAGAGTGATGGTTTCCTCCTGTCGAGGTCCTGCTGCTCCTCTAGATCCAAGAAAGTTCCCGAGGTCTTCTTACCCCCCGCTTATGTACCTTCAGGGAGCACCCAGTCCCTCCCCCAGGGCGGAGACTCACACAATGGATGATTAACTCTGAGTCATGGGGTATTGTTGAACCATTGATGGCCCATTAGCAGCCACGCCCCCTCAGGCTGGGTGTGAAGGTGCTAACGACTCCCTGGGCGGCTGCTGCAAATGGTCCATTGTTCTTGGGAAATGAATAGAGGGGGTAGAATACGTAGCTTTGATCACCCCCACACAGTGATGACTGGTCCCACCTGCTGAACTAGGACAGTAGGTGCTACAGGCAATGCCACTTTTTTGATGACAGTTCCCATTTAAAGAAGATAAAAACCAAAAGAACAAACTCCTGGCCTGTAGGACATCTTATTTCAGTTTAGCAAGACAAGATTGAACTAACTGATGGTAAGATATTATTGCTCTTAATGTCACTTAGCTTTGCTAATCTTTCCATTTGGGAGTGTTTGCGATTAGCAATGTTTGATGCAGTCATTGCATAAATTGAAGCTAGTCTTATGCCCAGATTTTTATTAAAGGAAATAATTGTTTCAGTATCCAGGAGGATCACATATTTAACAAAATTTGTTATAAAATTATTATATATAAAAAATACCTCTTTTGGTGCTGCGACTGAGACATGGCCATGTGTTTTTTGTGAAACATTTTCATAAGAAACTATATCTCTCCTTTGTGGCACTGATGTGTTTATTCAGACTGGACTTAAGTGTCAGAGCAGTTTGCCTGTAGACTTGTCAGGAAAGGTTGCATCAGACCCTGTCCTTGCCAACCTGAAAGCAGAAAATTAGCTTGAGTGGTCAGCTGCTGCAAGAATAGCATTGTGCAGTCATGAGAAGACACAGAAGTCATCACATAGCTTTGCAAAAGCAAACTCCTTACATCAGAAGTGATGTACTGGTACTGAGACACTGTCTCCTGCTTCAGGAATTTGTTGTACAATTTCAGCATACAAAATGGAAAAAAGCTGGTAAGATTGCTTTCATTCAGAGAAGACCATTTCTGGAACAGTTAGGTGGTTTAATTTCAGCTTTCTACTGTGCATGAGAAAGAATACAATATAACCCTTTCTCATCAAACTGGCTTCAATGATTGTATTACCCAAACCTACAGTCAGTTCGCAGCTGTTTAGCTATTGTCATGTTCATCTCTCAGGGAGTAATAATAAGAATCTATTTTCTTTTGGACTACTTCCGTAAAATTACATTGTTGTTTTCATCCTTAATGTTCAAATATTCTGTACGTGCATCAGAAGCCTGCCCTGCCATTTTACATTGCACCATTGATGGTGAACTCACAGCTTTTTGCAGCCCAGCTTGTCCTTGCTTTTCCGTTCTCCAGAGAGTTCAGTGTTCTGTCTAGCTGTGTGAAGGCTCCATCTAACCATGCCTCTGTATATCAGTGTCACAGTCTGAGGCTGCAGCTGATAGTCAAGTAAAAGTGAGTAAAAGTTCTATACCAGATAGCTGTAAGTTTATAAGTGATGTAAAGACCCTCTGAGGGTTTGAGTCCAAGTTAAGAAATCCCCGAGGCAAAAATGGACAAAATGGCAAGCAAACCTATGAGAGGTAATAGTGAACAAGACAGTTTTGGGAGTACTGGAAGTGTACTAGTGGGATTTTGTTGGAATGAGCAGAAAACACACTTGTTGACATACAAACAGAACTTACTGTAGGGTGTGGTGTTTCCTCTTTTTTTATCTCCTTCAAGGCTTTGTACCTGTTCATTAACCTGGCATTCTTAGCGAAATACGTTCATTCTTTACTGTCACCTTAACATTTGCTTAAAGCTCAGCATGATGTGGGTTTGACTGGCTAACCACAGGTGATTCACTCCTAAGAAAGGTAGTTTACAACCTCTGCAGCTGTAACTGCACTTTTAGCATTCTGTATGAGACCATAATAACTCAGGATGCAGCAGATGCTTTTCAGCTGTAGTGCCAGGTTTAGGGTGGGACCTAGAAACACAGGCTATGCATTTGGAAGAGGTATTTTGCAGTGATAGGTCTAAACAAGAATCTCCTGAAATACAACAGGACAGGCAGAAGAGTGCCTGCAGCTCCAAAGTCTCCCCCAATGGGTACCTTAACTGCAAAAATTTCTGTTACCTTCTTAGACCATTCCAAAAACAACACTCTTGGTGCAATGTGAGTAATCCATTTCTAATGAGTTATGTGGCTGGACATCAGAATATATTTCCATCTATGGTATGCTGGATTTAGGTTCACCTTCTGGTTGCTTTAGATAATATGGCATGTAGAGTATGCAAGGCTTTCCTTGAATGCTGAAGTAATTGTCTGCACCATTCATAAAAATTGCAAGTAGCTTTCAATACACATCTCACATCACATAAATAGTCATGATACTGTAAGGAGCCTTCACATTGCAAAATAGTATTTCTATATTCAATTTCAGTACAATAAATTTTACTTTGTTTTTGAGTGTAGCATGCTTACTTTCTTTTTGCTTCATCATCCACACACTGAAAATAGTGTCAGTGTGATTTTCCCATGTTGTTATCATGGCAAAGTATGACACTAAGCAGTAGAAGGTTTGGATTTGAGTGGTTGCACTCAAATGTGGTTACACATTGCACAGGAACCTTGTAGGCACAATTTAAATATTGCTCAGTGATTCATCTGTTCCTACAAGGAAATTGTTTTAATCTCTGTGTCTGTGAAGCAAAAGGCAAGTTGAGTTTAGATGTTAAGCATTTGTCTAGCTTTAACCTCAGAATAACAGATCTTAGTGCCTAAAGCAGCTACAAGATAGATTCATCTCTCTGACATATTTCTTTGAAAAGTCAGAGACACATTCTTTGTAGTTACGTTTACTGTGAGAGTTTTACAAGGCCAGTAACTTTTCTGTCGCTTGCTGACTGGATGGACATACTGTTGGCATTGTAATTTTCTGTGGAAAGGTTTGAAGACCAGAGTAATTTGGCAGAGATTAACTGAAATGTAAATATATGCAGAACAAACTCTTTTATTAAAAAACCCCTATGATATCAGTGACCTATCCTGTGGTAATAACATTAAGGTACAAGGACCAGTGAAATTCTTTTTTACGGGGGTACAAGCAGACATAATCTGGTAGACTCATCTAAACATCTCACCCTATAAAAAGCACCGTCTGTGCTCATACCTCCTGGTAACACACTTCCTACCTGGTTCACCAGGAGTGATCCAGCACTTGGTGGAGTGAAACAAATTCCAACAGCTTTTCAAACTGTGGGTGTTTGGGATAGCAGCTGAAGTGCTGTTCTTTATAGCCTGCCTTCTGCAGCAGAGAGATTTGGAGCACATGAGTGTTGCAGAGGTGATGCAGGAAAATACTTCCTTCTGGTCAATGACTGTAGTGTAACTTATGTCATGTTTCTAAACATCCTCCAGCACTGGAAGTTCAGAAACAATTCTGAAAAATATCCATTCTTTCTACCTGAAAGCCATTTTGAAAAAGTGACCACAAATTCTAAGTGTGGTGCCCTAGTGCCACACAAATAACTACTTTGGAAAGACAGTTCAAGGAAACCTTTTTCAGTGTCTGAATCTGTTGCACAGATAGGGCCAGGACCTTCAAGGTACTGGATACCTTTCTTCCAACAGTTTAGAAGGATTAAAGTTCATTATACTTTAGCATAAAGCATTGCCTGAGAATGCTGAGATTGCTCTACAAAGCCCTTAGTGCTATATCCAGAGGTGTGAAAAGCCTAACGACTGGCTCATTTTATTCCTGTGCCTGGCACAGCCAGCTGGGATAAACAAGACATGCTTTTGGCCTTCTGGTCCCTATATCCCTTGTTTGATCAGTTCAGTGGGCAGTTTCCATACAGCCTCAGGCTGGAGAGGGTCAGGCAGGAAGATGGAGTGACTCATCTCCTGACATATTCACTCATTGCAGAATCAAAGCATCATCTGGCAGCAAGCAGCCAAAGTGAGCACACATTGTTTCATGGCAGAAGGAAGGGCTAGTGGTGAAGGACATTTCTCATAGGCTCCCACAAATCATTTTGCAGTTATCAAGCTTACATTGGAAAAAATGGACTAATATATTTTGTTTTCTGGAGAGCAGCTCCTCAGAGTTAAGGTTTCATGGCCAGAAGTCTATGAAATATCAATCCTCACCTGGGCAAAGACAGTCTGGATCTGAGGACCTCAGGGGTTTTTTTCCCCTTCTCTTTTTCCCTTGAGGTTATTCCTTCCTTAGCTTTTATGTCAATACCTGTTTTGACCAGAAAATTTCTTTGTGTAACGTTAATGTTTCACATCTCCAGAAGTGACTCACACTGAGTGCAAGGCCTGCCTGTATGCCAGGTTCCTCTTCCCCATGAAGTTTCCCGACAGTGTTCTTCTGTTGCAGAACTGTACTGCAAACCCACAGCATCCTGGAGGGATGTCTTTTCATCAGGGGGTTTAACAAATTGTTTTGTAGTGTAATAGCATCACTTTTGGATAGCAAATCAGGGCTGACTCACAGATTCATCATAACAATGTTCTTCCGGAGCTTTTCTACTGCCCACAGAAGAAGGGGAAAGGTGAATGTGATCAAAAATATTATAGGTTGGTGGAGATATCTTACACTTTTCATAAGAAATCTTTCAGACACATATGGTAGAAGTGAGGAGATAGGGGAGATAGATTTTCCAAGGGGAAACAAACTCCTATGCCGAAAAAATAAGTTTCAGCATTAGAACCAGTAAGATAGCTGTGATATGGATTTGATCAGATCACAAAAATTTGTTAATCCTGTTCCTGAGGGGAATAACGTATGCCTTTAATTTCAGCCAAAGCAAGGTCATACATGAATCATGATGAATGGATGTAAAGAAATGGATCAATAGGTAGATAAATAGATTACATTTTTATACACTTTTTAAAATTTATTTTTATTTAGTGCAGTAAACTTGCCAAGTAAAAACAATCAGCAAAATAGCACAAATATATAAGGTAAATATTATGGAGTAGGTCTCTGTGTAGAGCAAATAGTTATGGTTTCACTGGCAACTGTCCTCTTGGTGGTATAACTGCTTACAAACTCCACTGCTTCAGATTTACACCAGAAAAGAGCACTGGATCCTCTAGGCTGATGCATAACGAATACCATCATATTCCTCTTTCCAACCTGAGCCCCTGTTCTGATGGAGCTGAAGGGGGTCTTATTTGGTAACGGTTTGAATCACAGAGAATCCACAACATCCTTTGACTTATTTATCTTTAGTATTAAAATTGAAATAATTACAGTTTAGAAAACAAAACTTCTTTTCATTCTGAATCTGCCTTCAGTATCCAAGTACTGCCTGGGTTCAGATCTTACTATGTGGCTTGTGTATCCTTTCCTTACTAGCTTAAGAAGTTTTTCATGCTTATTCTTCTCTCAGCATGTTTTCTGCATCTCTGTTCTCTTTCAGTTGGCTGACAGTTGTTCAGTGCTAGACACTATACCATTTCAGGTTTTCCTTTCCAGGACTGTTTTTAACCTATCTCTGTTCATTGATCTACCTTTTAGGCCCATATACAGCTGGGTCATAAAACTGACAGTGTGATGTGCAGGAAAGAACAGGGACTTCAGGCAAAAGAAAGGCAAAGGATCCATATGTTGTCAAGAAGAAGATTGGTGGTCCTCCATCCTTGACCCCTAAAAACAGTTATCATTATTCTTCCTTCTGACTAAATACTTAGCATAAATTTATCTCCTACTTTTCTCTTTGCTAAGTTAAAGAAACGCTGTTTCAGTCCTTCCTGAGACACAGATTTTCTGTATCTCAGACATAATTTTAGATTGTTTTTCTTGTATTCCCAGTGTCGCTTTTGAAAATGCCACTGGAAACAGACACTGCCTTGCAACAGTGGCAGAAAGAAGTCCATTATCTTTGCCTCTGCTGTATTTCATACAGACGCACCATGGTTCGTCTTGCTTTAGCACAGTATACAGAACACTAAGCTCATCTCAGAAAATTGTCTACAGGCCTAGTTTTCATTATGCCAACAGTGATTTGCTTTTCCATTTTGTTTTGGGACTAGTTTCATCTACCTCCTCCCACTTCCAGTCTTCCTGAAGCCTCTGTTGGTCGCTAGGCTTGAAGTGGAAGGTTCAGCATTTTATTTCCGTGCTTTTCCCCCAGTTTGGCTCTGAACCATGGATAAGCTCATGAACTTTGGGATTAAAACATCTAGCAGCAGCCAAGCATGTCATAACAGTCAGTTTAGAGCCACTCACAGCTCTTTGCCCAGGCTTGCAGGAATGAGGGAGACTGGGACCTCTTTGTCATGCTTTGAGCCTTCTAGCAAGGTGTGTCTCTCCCCTTTGCCTGAACTTGAAAAGTGAAAGTTGCACTGCAGTGAATTCCGTATACACACAGCCTGCTGTTTTCTTTCAAAGAGGGTGTCAGAACAGGAGTGGAGACAAGTGCCAGTGAAACATGGAAAAGTAAATACTTTTCAAATGCTGTTTGCAACTCACCAAGACTTAATTTAGGTCTGTACATCAGTTCTCTGAGTTCATCTCTGTTTCTTAGAAAATTGAGATGCAGGCAAGGATACAATACCAAGGAAGCTGTTAAAATGTCAGCCTTTGCCAATCGTTACCACGGAGCTACCACTGAAAAAGGGGAAGGTAGTTGCAGTAGTTGCATAGTGTCAACAGTGTAATGAGTGATTTATAGATATTTTCACGTGCTGTGAGGCTCACCCTCTTCCTCTCTAGGGCAGGCTTCCAGTACTGGGACACTACAGACCCACAGGAGTACACTGCAGTGTTTATAAGGCAAGATTGGGCTGCAAATCTAGGGATTTAATGTCTCCTCCAAGAAACTTTGGGGAAACCCACTTCATACAGAAAGACATTTCACATTCTACACAGTGGTTTTCAAATGGTTATTAATTCCAAAATACGTTAGTTCCAGTATACTACATGGTTGCATTACCTTATCTGAATATTGAGCATGAAAAGAGATGAGAGGTTGCTCGTGTATCAAGACAAGATGCTGTTTACATTTCAATACCACCATCATTTAAGGACTTTGTTCTTAATCAGGATGCATAGAGGACAGATAAGAATAAGAGTAGTAAATCATGACAGTTCCAAAGAGTCCCTGGAAAAACAGGCAAGATAGAAGTACAGAGAAAGGATGGAAGGCTAGTAGAGAGTGATCAAGAGCTTTATGCAAGACAGCCCATCCAGCCATCCCATATGTTTCTGAGGAAGTAATGACCTTTTGAGACTGTATCTACTTGTCCAGTATTACATCAGAGACAATATATTTCTTGTCTACCTATGTTGTTACTTAGCTTCTGCACTGGAAAATGAGTCTATGCTCATTTTGATTTTGGTTTTCTCTAAACAACAGAGTGAACTCCACTGCTGTTACCCCATTACCCCTGTAATTTTTGGCAATACTCCAGTTAGGGAGACAATGATGTGAGCAATGAAGCAATATATTTAATTTAACTCCACAAGTTAATATGAAGTGTGTTTAAGTGGAAGCCATGTCTTGTCACTTACTAATTGCAAAGTATTTGCATTCTTTTCAGTACCACATTTGCTTTGGAAAAATTGCAAATAAAAATATTAGGGAATTGTTCATGTTCTGTGCTCCTGAGTTCAAGACAGTACTCTAATAAACCTGTAATGATATGCAAACAGCAAAGCAGATATTGCCTGCCTCCACAGAGAATGACTGCGAAGTATAACTAGCTAAGGTCCTTGCATCCAGCTGAATCTAACATAAGTGCTGATGCACTGCCTCACAACAGAAATTAATTTAGGCTACTTCTTACCACTTACAATTGTATTTTAGTGGTTCCATTGTGGAAGGAGGTGTGAAAGCACATGTTGAGAGATACCAAAGATATGCATGTCAGGGAAGAGCCAGGAACCTGTTGAAACTGATGTAAGTCTCAGAGCTGTATCCACAGCCAGCTGAATAGACTCATACATCTCTGCATGTACCCTGTTGCTAGGAGTAGATGCTTTGTCTGAGGCATATGCAAAGAACGGGCTTGTCTACCTATAGCACCTTTGTCCATTTAGCTGCTCCCTTTAGATAATGATGATAAAGCCAAAACAACCTGATGAAAAAGTTGCATTTCTAGAATCTATCTGCAACATCACCTTTCTGTCCTTGAACTCCCCTGTCAGTCATCAGTTTGAACTGAATGTCACAGTAGAGCCAAAGCACTCTGCAAAGACTGAGTCATAAAACATTTCTAACCCCTTTGGAGTATTGCTTGAGCAGCTGCATGTGATAAAATTACAGAATCTTATATACTGTAGGAGCTGTGTGCCACAGGCCGTCCTTTGCTGACAGTCCATCCTGTCTTTGAATTGGTGCCTGCACATTAATCTTAGTTGCTAGTACCAACCCAAATGTAAAGGCTAAGTTCTGGTGGTGTGATTTTTTTGATTTTGCAGATCAGTCCCTACCCATGATGACTCACAGGTCTTACAGTTAAGCTTGCTTCATTGTGTCTTACATCGTATTTAAGAAACACGTGCTTGTTGTCTTAAAACAGCTGGTGTCTTGTCAGTCTTGAGAGTGGTTAATGGGCCTTGGAGAATAGTTTCTTATGTGGAAAATGCTGTGGAAAGCTACTTTGAGACTAGATTCAGCACTCCAAGTGATCCTGGAGAGGCTAAAGAAAAAATGTACCAGCTAAGAGATGACTAGTACTGGAGAACCTGAGAGCTATTCCAGCCCCACTCCAGCTGATTATCACATTATTGAGACAACATATTTGAACAGTCTCATTGAGGACACAAATTGCTGTCTTTACCAATTTGGTGGACATCACCAAACTCAGCTTCTGCCCCACAGGACCCCTGCTGCCTCTCTGTCTGTGTGTCACCCTGCAGCCTTAAGCCTGCCAGAGAACTGCAAGGGTGATTCATGCAAGCATCCGCTCTGTGGTAAAATGCTCCTAAATTATTCATGTAACCAGAAGAGTAATCAAGGGACACAGACTTCTGCTGAAGCAGAAGAAAACTCTGGATAGTAAAATTAGAGTAAGGGAAAACAGGTGTGTGAACAAGGAGCATAGGGTGTGTTGGTGTAACTGAGCATCTGTCTCTCAGAGCAAAATTTAAACTTGCTGAGTCCACAGGCTGAAAGGTGCACCTGAAGGGCCTTTGACAGATCCCAATCCAAGGCTTTAAAGGTTGAAATCTTTTTCAATCCCCGGGAGTGATACCCAGGGAGATGAGCATGCAGGAAAATGGATTCTCTTTGAAGAGCTCTCCCACACTAAACCCACACAACCATGCACTTTCCCGAATCACATTTGTAGGCCTCCATAAAAATGGAGATCATGAAGAACCAGCTGCAGTTAACATTTAAAGAATCAGTTTCATCTAGAAATATGTTGGAATAAAGCCTCTTGACCTGTACCTCATTGATTTTATACTGAGAGGTCTGGATTGCTTGGTAGTTTGCCTCATTTGAACACTGTGGGGCTTTATTCAGCAAAATGACAGGTCGAATATCCCAGAAGAGAGGTAAATAAGCTGTAGTTACAAAACTGAGATTTGTATCCCATAACGCACTGCAAGACAGCTAATGGATCATGGCAAAGTTCTTATTGAGCTGGGACCTCCAAAGCAGTGCCCTAAGACAATTAGGGTTAGACAGTATTGAGAAATGAACTAAGAGCAAGGAAACTGTTGTGGCTGTATGCANCACCTGAAGTCAAAATTCCCGTTACTGTGAGTTCATTTGAGAAGCATGATCCATTTCATATCTTCAAGAGAATTGATTTGATGTCATTCTCTAGAGCATTACCTGCAGAAGGGATCACAGACCTTTCTTTTGTGTAGCAAACAAAAGCTGAAGGAAGAAGGCAAGGGCTAGGGGCCAGAAATAGAAAAAATCAGACTACATACAAAAGTCAAAAGGTTTATAGAGAGTGAATCACAATTCACTGAGTAACATGGTAGATCTTCCTGTATTTTCAGACATAAAATAAAATACAAGAAATACTATCATTCAGTTCAAATTTGCTGAAATTCAGTGGTTAACATGAGATCAAAGTAGATGATCTCTGTGATGTGCCTAGGTCCTTAAAAATAGCCTGTGTTTGGATACTGTGGCAAGTATTACACATTTTTAACTGTTCTAACTAACCACTTACTCATTTTTGTAGAACATTGCATGGTTCCAGCTCAAGTCTTTAAGGAGAGATGCAGTATGTTATACTCTGCCCAGTTATTGTAGTAAAAGCCTGTCTTCTGGAAGAAATAAATAGTGAGGGAAGGTAAGTTGCAGACTTGCAATGACACGATGAAGAAAAGCATGAAGGAGAAATTATTCCCAGATCACTAGATGCATTTATGAGTGTATCTGTGCGGAAAAGTCAATCTAATTTGATATAAAATGATGAAAGTAGTCCAGCTAGGAAATCTAGGATATGAAAGCAAAATATTTTCTCTTTTTATTCCCAATGCAGTACTACTTGACAGTATTAAATTATAGCACTGAACATATGTACAAAAGGTTCCAGCAGTAATAATATGAGGGGAAAAATTCACGATGCAGAGAGCTATGTGGCAGGAGGCCAACAAGTTTCATTTTTTTTTGCATCTGACAGTAATATCGTACATCTGAAAGCAGAGTTCTGTCACTCTGTCAGAGTGTACATGAGTCTGCAGACCAGTTCTTGGAAAGAGCAGCTTGGAGATTTGTTCTAAGGGTCTTCATACACTGCCAGAAGTGGATCTTGATACCAAAGTTTCCCATATCTCTCAAATAAAAGCCTCATTTTGCTTTACTGAGTGTAAGAAAGGCCATTTGTTTGTCCTTCTTCAAAATTCAGTCAGAACATGTCCCGTTTGGATGAGCAGTGTTGGCTGTGTAACCTCAAACTAGCCAGCATCACAGCATATGGAAATAGGAGAAAGCAGAGAGGATCTTCTGTAACTGGCTCCCAGTGCGGAATGTCAGGCTTCTCTCCCCAGTCTGCCTCTTTGTTGACAGGCTCTGTTTCACTCTTCCCATCATGGCAGCAGAGAGGCTCAGAGAGCCAGAAATTGCTCTGAATCCTCTTTCAGCATAATTTTTTTTCCTCCCCACAGTTTTGTTTTCTAGTATGCAGCATCTGCCATCATTAGCAGAGCAGAGAGATGGGTCTGTGAGCAGCCTGTCACTCTCCTAAGTTCAGTAACTATCCTCCAGAGCAGGACAGGACTCATTGTCAGCTAGCAGATGAAAAGCAGGAGGTCGGGAACAAGTTACAGTCAGAAGCTCAGGCTGGAAGAAACAGTGAAAGTTTTAAAAGCTTATTTCTGTAGCTGGCTTTAGGGTGATGCCTAAAATCCTGGAAGATAGGCACTCAGAGAAAGCATTAATGGAGAAAGATAGGCAATACCTTTATTGGGAGTTCAGAGGCTTTGGGCCTCCACTGGACCTACAAAACACGCATTGTTTCAACAAGGATCTCTGTGTCCAAAAATCCCTGAAGAACCCCCCCTCAGAAAGGTTACAGTTTTTATACTCTTCCTAACAACTAACATATTAGATATCTGTAACCAAACTTCTAATTCTCTCGGTGGTCCACCCATCAGGGTCCTAGGCTATGCCCCCTGGACCACCTCCAAGGGTTTCTGGGCTCTTCTATTGTTTTGACTTCAAGTTATCTTGCAGGTGTCTCTGAAAAACATCATGACCCTCAGGAAGCCTGAGAATGTGTGAGAGAATCACTTTAGTAACTTCTAACAGCACGTAATATGTGAGCAAGAAAACCTATACTTCTAAAACTCTAAAAATCTACAAAATACACACCAAACCTTTATGTATCAAGGGAATAACTTGCGAGCTGGGACTTGCAAGAGTACCAACTCTTTTGCTACAGCATCTCTGCCCTCTTCACCCAACCACACTGCGGTCATAATTTTAGATCGTCATAAACCATTTTCAACATGTATTGAATGGGTACTTCCTATCTACTTCTTGCAAGACACTTCAAAATTTTTGAAAAAGGGAGGCTAAGTCAGAGACAGCAAAGATAGCAAGGCAAAGCAGCAGGACAAAGAGACCAGTGAAAGTGTGGTGTTATCATGAACCACTTTCTGTCTGATCTTGACCCCAGCTGCTCTGTATGTCTCTGTATAAAATCTTCCAGCTTTTACATTACAGTAAGCTAAAGCCCATGATCACTAGTGGGAAGAGACTGGTTGAGTTAAAAGGTCCTTGGCTGAGATACTATGTAAAAGAGATCCATCTCTGCAAGAAAATATCAACAAATCTGAGCTATGACACTTGCAAGTGTGACAGGCGCACAACAACTCAAGGAGAAAGTCCATTTCTTCTCTGTTTTCAGTATGGACTAACAAGTGCATGGTTTTCATACAGCTGGTGTGATACACAGAAATTGCAAAATTACAGGGGACTGACCCTTCTGGGGAACTTGAAGATGTGCCATGTCTTTAGTATTTATTAGCAGGGAGGTGAGGAGAACCCTAACCCAGGTTTTATTACTCTGGTGGACTCCTGTTACAGCACCATCATCATAGAACAGCAGAGAAAAAGTTTGCTAGGCTTTCTTTTGTGTCATAGTTATCTGGTCTCAACCAGGGCATCCATTAGTAAGCTACCTTTTAGCCCAAGTCTTTTACATGTCATCTGTCCTTAAATACTTAGGAACCTTTTGCTCTTCTGTTTGATGAAAATCACTTTTGCTAGCAGAGCCACCACTGCTCCATGTTATTGACCAGGAGAATGTGGTTATGAATAACCACCCTCTAAACATCATGGTGTGCATGGACCAGGAACCTGCCAGAGAGAGTAGGCCAGGTTAGACAGGGCTTTGAGCAAGCTGGTCTAGTGGAAGGTGTCCCTGCCCATGGCAGGGTGCTTGGAAGTAGATGATCCTTAAGGTCCCTTCCAACTCAAACCATTCTATGGTTCTAGATAGAAGGAGACCATGTATTCTCCTACAAAGTTGTCACACATTGTCAACAGAGAGTGTGATGCCTTCATCCCCCATAGTCTTTCTGCCCTGCTCCCCATGCTGTGCTTTTGTGCAAGGACTTCTCAGTCCTCTTAGTCATCTCAGTAAGTCAACAACTAGGCACTGCCTCACACCAAGGCCAACTCTCAGTGATGCCACAAGCCATACTACCATAGTGCACAGCATGCACCATGACCTCTGCTCATTTAAGAGTGTTAGAAAAGAAACAGATTAATTAGGGCTGCCTTGAAAGGGACATTCAAGTTTTCAGTCTGCCCACATTAGAATGCAGAATTTCATTCTGAGAAATAAAACTCACATGTCCTCCTCTTTCTCAGCGTGTCCTCCCCTCTGAAGTCTGGAGCATTACTACCCTCTTTTCTTGCTTTTTCTTTTCTTAGCCTGATGCTCTATTTGTTTCCCAGTCGAGTTTTTTCCCTCAGTCACAGAGAAAGAGAGCTCCCCAAGGCACATTACCAGGCTCTTTACCAAACCAGAGTCCTAATGTGTGTATTGATTGTAAAAAAGGTTTTCCACACCCATGAAACATGGGATCATGTACCACACAATGCTCAAGAGGGAGTTTGTTATTTAAATATTTATTTAAATTCATTAATTTCACTTAATTAACTTGAATACATTGCAATAACTCCTAGTGGAACTGATGAGAGCTGGTGAATGTAATGGCAAACCTTTTTTTGCATGTTTCTGCAGATATAGGTATTTCAATACTCTGAAAAGATTGACTTCTGGTATTTGCTTGTTGTGTTCCAGTGGATTGCCTGTGTGCTGTGATAAGGAGGTATTACGTTATCATTACAATATTCTCAATTAAGCTGATTGCACAATTTCATGACATTCCTGGGAAGCTTGGAGGCCTGAGCCCAGAAAGTTAAATAACCACCCATTTCTTCTGTTTGCATAAACTGAGCAAGGGATGTTTTTGCAACCGAGCAGTTGCAAAGGCATGCCTCAATTTTTTAGTGTACAATACAAGAAAAATTAACAATTGAAACTTACAGAAAATGCTAGTCCTCCTGACTCAGGCACTTTTAAAGCCTAGGGAAACCACAAGATTGGTAGTCATATAAATTCTTTTCTTAGCTATTTACTGAAAAAGAGGTTCTCATAGTAAGAAAGTTATACTGGAATAAAATATATAGCCATGCTCATTAAATAAATTGGACACATATCTGTTGGCTGTAATTCAAAAGTAATAGATAATTGCAAGTTAGCATGGCCTTCAAATTTTGCCAATATTTTCGTGTCACCAGTGCAACATCACGTTAAGAGCTGCAGTGTAATGCAATTACTAGCAACACACGTAAAAATTTTACAAGGATACTCCTGTCAAAATATGTTACACACTTCAGCATTCTTAATTCTTTTGAGAAGTACTTGACAAGGTTTCAATTTCACTGTGTTTATTTTGCATACTTTTGAGTGCTGCCATGTTACTAAAGAGTCATTTCGAGCAGGTCAGATCTCATCAGGAGGGCATTTCGATCAGTAATTTGTACTTAAATGTTAGTGATTGTTCTCTGTTTATGATACTACTAAGGACTAAACCCATGGTTTTTGGCTGGCATATAATCAACTTCTACTGTGCTTTAGATCAAAGAGAACTGACAGTGCTTCTAGCTTGAAAATCCCCTATATTTTCAATATTACATTAGAGGGAAAAAAATAAATCTGCAGTTTCAAGCAAACTGTTTATGACCAAAAAGAAAAAAATTACAACCATGCTGTAGATTTGTCCAGACAAGTTAAAGCAGAGGCGTATTGACTTTCCTACTGTTCCTATTCCCAACATTCTGCTCCTGAACATGTTTGCTTTAACTTGACAATATTGTCACAGAGGGAGAAGCAGAAACAGTGCCAGAGAAGTGGGCTGGCAGTGGTGGTGCTTCCACACAACTGGAATGATTTCCTTGTGAATCATCCATATCACAAAGTTCCCATCCCCAGCTCAGAAGGTGGAGAGGCAGAGGAAAGACAAAGTGTTCCTTGCTACTGCCTTTCACAATGAAAACATTATGTGTATGACTTTACCTACTCAGTCACTGTAGGAAAGGGGATTCTCTTTCTTCATAGAGGTTTTATGTGCTATTCCATTCACACTGTTCATTTTTCATGCCACTGACATGAGGGGAAGCTACACATTGAGGACTTTGGACAAGACTCCCATGATGAAATGACTGCTACATGCATAACATTTGTCATTCAATTGCTAAGTAAGGAGGTGCTTCAGAAGGGTTGTTTCCTGCTAACACCTCTGATGGCCATTGTCCTGAGACAGCAGAAGCAGTGGAGGAGCAGAGCACAGTGCTTGATGGGTCTTTGATCTCAATCTGTTTTTCCCCTTCCTATGTGTCATCTGCAGTTCCCTGATCCCTGCTGCCATGAGATCAGAGTAATGCTGAACTGAAGAGGCTGTGTTTTATCTGTGTTCTGGCCTGGTATAAGTAACAGAATAAATCTTGGAGGAGCAGAGAATTGGTTTTGTAGATGGCATTTCAGCTCAAATCCTTCAACTCATCAGTATCTGTTGGCATAAGTCAGGAGCGAAAAGAAGATGGTCTGGAAGCTGAAGTTGTCATTTTGGATATTTGCACAGTCTGTCTTGCAGCACAAGCTCTCTGCTGCAACTATGACCTCATTGTCAGCACAGCAGAGAGGGGATGAAGGACAAAAAAATTAATTCACTAACTCCAGACTATCAGCTGAGAGCCAGAATCCCCTGCATACAGTATCTGGTTTTGGTACCGAACGGTTCTTCATCACTGTCAGTACTTCCAGACTATCACAAGCCCTTTATGCACACATGCCTGCAGGAAATAGAATTGAAACTTCAGAAATGTCACACAAATATTTTTAAGTTTTGCTTGAATTTAACATCAATAGTACCTAAGTTAAGGAAAAAATATTTCATTATCACAGATGTGTTTTTGTTAATACAAAATATTTAACACTGTAACAAAAACTATTTTCCCTCTATCCCAAAAGTGGGAAAGCATTTTAAAAAAAGCTTTGATAAAAGTAGAAGAAATATGAATTACATTAGCAAGGATGTGTTAATTTAAAAGTGCTAGTAAAACACAGAGAGGGAGTTAAATATGTATGTACAATACTATACAGATTGTGTTGCTAAGGCCTAGAACTAAAAGACAGAAACACAAAAGTAACTCGAAGAGAAACAAAAACCCCAAAATTATTCATGTCAGCACCAGTGAACATAGAATTGTGTTCCAAGAAGCTCTGGATAGAGGCTTGAATTGACAAAGGAGTGAAATTAAAAGGGCAGTATATAACTTAGTATATAAATATAAGAAGAAAAAAACATGAGGTGTTCTTGTGGACATTCCACAATGTTCAAGGTAGTCTTAATGTTTGCAAAATATTATAGAAGAAAACCACTCTGTAATCTAAGGCAAATATGAAGCAAGATTTTTGTTGTTTTCCTTAGAAAAATTCTTGAAGTATTTCTTGTGTGGGAATAGGACCATTGAGAAGAAAGCAAAAAAGTTCAGAAATATGCCAGTAGATAGGTTCTGAACTTCTTTTTGCATATTTCATGAAGTATTCCCATGTAGATAGCTAATTCAACCAAAATATTTATTTCACCATGTTGAGTTTATGTGTTCCTCTTAAAAAAATTGTCATTGAGAGACTACAAATCCTTGTACAGTCCACTGATTGCTAATTGCTGGTATTGTTTCATGTGAGCACCATTGATATAGCCAGGAGCACCAAAAGCCCTTGAGGCAGCAGTAAGGGACTCTGAAGCACTAGTAGTTTTTTCATTGATTTTCCCAGTCAGAGGAAAGGTGTTTGAAAGAGCCAGTTGAATCTGACAAATTAACAAATGGTTAGAGGGTATGGTGCCACAGTCAGGATTTTGGTTATTTGGAACATGGGACTCAATTTGAGAAACCCGGTCTATAGGGGTCTGATGTGGTCCATCCACCAAAGAAGGGGAAAAGCATCTTAGAGGCCATAGGCTGGCCAAGTAGGCGAAGAGGGCTTTAAACTCAAAATGCTGGGGTAGGGGAACCTCAGTCCATCCCACTCCTGCCAGTTTGATGTCAGTGTCAGTGAGAGATGCCCAGAGCTTGAAGAGGAATCATAGGTCAGCAGGGGAACATCTGAAGAGCAGCACAAAGGAATTCTAGACACTCCAGCCATTAAGTTGGCTTCATTAGGGGCTGAACTTCAATGTCTCTATGCAAACACACACTGCATGGGGAAGAAACAAGGAAGCAGAGACAGGCTATGACCTTGTAGGCATTGCAGAGATGTGGTTGTATGGTTTCTATGACTGGAGTATTGGAATGGGAGGATACAGGTTCTTTAGGAAGGACAGGGGAGTGGAGGAAGAAGTGTTGCCCTTTGTGTCAAGGACCTGCTGGAGTGGATGGAGCTCTGCCCAGGGATGGATGAGGAGCCAGCTGAGAACTTACAGGGCTGGATTAAAGGGAGGGCAGAGATAAATGACATTATAACAGGGGCCTGCTTACAGGCTGCCTGANATCTGAAGAGCAGCACAAAGGAATTCTAGACACTCCAGCCATTAAGTTGGCTTCATTAGGGGCTGAACTTCAATGTCTCTATGCAAACACACACTGCATGGGGAAGAAACAAGGAAGCAGAGACAGGCTATGACCTTGTAGGCATTGCAGAGATGTGGTTGTATGGTTTCTATGACTGGAGTATTGGAATGGGAGGATACAGGTTCTTTAGGAAGGACAGGGGAGTGGAGGAAGAAGTGTTGCCCTTTGTGTCAAGGACCTGCTGGAGTGGATGGAGCTCTGCCCAGGGATGGATGAGGAGCCAGCTGAGAACTTACAGGGCTGGATTAAAGGGAGGGCAGAGATAAATGACATTATAACAGGGGCCTGCTTACAGGCTGCCTGACCAGGAAGACCAAGCAGATGAGTCCTTCTATAGGCAAATAGGAGTAGCCTTACTTTCACAAGCCCTGCTCCTATGGGGAACTCAAGCATCTCAGTATCTGTTGTAGGGACAACACAGCAGGGCACAAGCCATCTGGGAGGTTTGGTGGTTGGTGATAACTTTCTTCTCCAGGTTATAGAGGAGCCAGCAAGGAGAGGTGCTATTTTGGATCTTGTTCTAATGAACAAGCAGGGTCTGGTATGAAATGTGAAGACAAAGGGAGGCTTTGGAAACATCCTTATGGGAACAAGGAGAGTGCACAGCAACCTCACTACCTTAGACCTCAGGAAAGCAGAGTGAGGCCTCTTCATGGGTCTGCCTGGTAGAGTATTATGTGAAAGAGCCCTGAAGGGAAGAGCGGTCCAAGAAAGCTAGTTGATATTCACGGATCACTTTCTTCAAGCTCAAGATGCAAGATTTGTGTATCCTTCTGACTAAGAAATCAAGCAAAGGGAGTGAGAGACTTTTCATAAATGAGCAAGAAGTTTCTGGCAAAACTCAGATGACAGAAGCTTACAGAATGTGGAAAAAGAGACAGGCCGCTTGGAAGGAACATAGGAATTATGTTAGAGCATGCAGGATTCAATACAGATGTCTAAGGTTCCTTTGCCTTCAAGCACATTGAAAGCAAAAGGAAGACTAGGAAAAATGTAGGCCCATGACTGAATGCGGTAGGTGCCCTGGTGACAAAGGATATAGTGAAGACAGTGTTACTCAATGCCTTCTTTGCCTCTGTCTTTACTGGTAAGGCCAGCCCTTAGGAACCCCAATCCCTGGAAGCAAGAAAGTCTGAGGAAAGAACAACTTTACCTTGGTGGATGAGGATTGGTTTAGAGATCATTTAGGCAAACTTGACACCCACAAATCCATGGACTCTGATAGAATGCACCCATGAGTGCTGAAAAACTTGGCAAGTGCTACTGCTAAGCCAATCTCCATACTTTTTGAAAGGTCATGGAGAACATGATAGATACCTGAGGACTGGAGGAAAGCTGGTGTTACTCTGGTCTTCAAAAAAGGCAAGAAGGAGGACCCAGGAAACTACAGACCAGTCAGCCTCAACTCAATTCTTGGAATACTGGTGGAACAACTCATCCTGGATGTTGTCTCTAAGCATGTGAATGAAAAAAAGCTGTCAGGAGTAACCAGATTCACCAAGGTAAAATCATGCTTGACCAATCTGATAGCTTTCTATAGTGGAGTGACTGACTGAGTAGAGAAGGAGAGAGCAGTGTTTTTTGTCAGCCTTGACTTCAGCAAGGTTTTTGACACTTTCCCCTCCACCGTCATACATAAGCTCAGGAAGTGTGGTTAGCTGAGAGGACAGTGAGGTGGATTGANAGGCCCATGACTGAATGCGGTAGGTGCCCTGGTGACAAAGGATATAGTGAAGACAGTGTTACTCAATGCCTTCTTTGCCTCTGTCTTTACTGGTAAGGCCAGCCCTTAGGAACCCCAATCCCTGGAAGCAAGAAAGTCTGAGGAAAGAACAACTTTACCTTGGTGGATGAGGATTGGTTTAGAGATCATTTAGGCAAACTTGACACCCACAAATCCATGGACTCTGATAGAATGCACCCATGAGTGCTGAAAAACTTGGCAAGTGCTACTGCTAAGCCAATCTCCATACTTTTTGAAAGGTCATGGAGAACATGATAGATACCTGAGGACTGGAGGAAAGCTGGTGTTACTCTGGTCTTCAAAAAAGGCAAGAAGGAGGACCCAGGAAACTACAGACCAGTCAGCCTCAACTCAATTCTTGGAATACTGGTGGAACAACTCATCCTGGATGTTGTCTCTAAGCATGTGAATGAAAAAAAGCTGTCAGGAGTAACCAGATTCACCAAGGTAAAATCATGCTTGACCAATCTGATAGCTTTCTATAGTGGAGTGACTGACTGAGTAGAGAAGGAGAGAGCAGTGTTTTTTGTCAGCCTTGACTTCAGCAAGGTTTTTGACACTTTCCCCTCCACCGTCATACATAAGCTCAGGAAGTGTGGTTAGCTGAGAGGACAGTGAGGTGGATTGAAAACTGGCTGAACATTGGAGCTCAGAGGGTTGTGATCAGTGGCATAGGGTCTAGCTGGAGGCCTGGAGCTAGCGGGGTTCCCCAGGGGTTAGTACTGGGTCTTAGTCTCACTCAACTTCTTGATCAATGACCTGGAGGCAGGGACAGAATGTACCCTCAGGAAGTTCCCTGGCAACAAAAAGCTGGGAAGAGTGACTGATACCCCAGGGGACTGTGTTGCTATTTGGCGAGATGTGCACAGGCTGGAGAGTTGGGCAGAGTGGAATATAATGAAGCTCAACAAAGGCACGTGCAGGTTCTGCATCTGGGGACAAATAAACTCAGGAACCAGCACAGGCTGGAGGCCAACCTGCTGGAAGGGCTTGGGAGTCTTGGTGGACAACAAGCTGCCCATGAGCCAGCAGCATGCCTGTGTGGCCAAGAAAGCCAATGATGTCCTGAGGTGCCTCAGGAAGAGCATTACCAGCAGGTCAAGCAAGGGGCTGTTTCTCCCTCTCTAGTGTGACCTGGACACATATGGAGTGCTGTCTCCAGTTCTGGGCATCTCAGTACAAAAGAGACAAGGCACCAAAGCTCCCATGGAGGGCTATAAAGATGTTGAGGGGACTGGAGCATCTCACTTATGGGGAAAAGGCTGAGGGAACAGGGCCTATTCAATCTGGAGAAGAGACGACTGAGAGTGGTCCTTATCAACACATACAAATATCTGACGGGAGGGTGCCAAGCGGATGGGACCAGGCTCATTTCAGTAGTGCCCAGCAACAGGACAGGAATCAATGGGCACAAAATGAAAGGGAGAAAGTTCTACATGAATGAGGAAAAACGTCTTTACTTTGAGAGTGACAGAGCACTAGAATAGACTGCCTGGTAAGGTTGAGGTCTTTCTTTCTCTGGAGACGTTCAAAACCCACTTGGACACGATCTTGTGCAATCTGCTTTAGATGAACATGCTTTAGCAAAGGAGTTGGATTAGATGATCTCCAGAGGTCCCTTCCAACCACAGTGATTTCATGATTCTGTGAAATAGGAGCACTCTCTTGCTTCTCTCATAATTTTTAGTAGTTTGAAACAGAAGTATTTTTAAAGTTTTTATCCATCCATGGAAGCTGTTTACTGACAGGTTTTTTTTCAGGTTCAAATGCATACCTGATGGGATCAGATGCCCAGTTTGATTTTATATTTGCTTTCAACAAGATTATGATTAAAGCATGTGTTCTAAATTCAGTTTTGCTGCATAAACTTCGCATACGCAAATAGACAGGAGAAGCAGGAAATTCTTAGCTGGATTTCATAAATCCAGGTAGCTATAGATAAAAATTTGCCAAGGATGTTTTCTTTTGCAAACCACTTTATATAAATTCTCATGCAATACACTGATACTGAAGCTTCTGGCTGAAAAAAAGTATTTTAATCTTGAAGCAGCAGAGGGAGCTATATGGACACAATTAGCTATATTCTCAGGCTTTTGCAGCTGTGAATGGACACTTTTGTGTGCTGCCTGTTCCTGACATCTGTGGAGATTAACATATTGGAAATATACTAAGCTAACATCAGCCTCAGGGAAGGGATAGAACATGTGTCTGAGGAGTAACCAACAAGATGAAACAGCAAAACAGGATACAATGTTCAAATGCTCTCAGGCACTAAAAAGCCTAAAAGACCTTGCAGCTTGATGGGATGCATGTTTTTCTGGCACTTTGACATTTTTGAAAATCACATTTTAATTTCAAGAATGCAGGGAATTCCAGTCATTACTTTAGGAGCCCAGACTGGCCTTTTTACCATCACCTACATCTTCCTACATCTTCATTTTAACAATGGCATCAACTCACAATGTTTTTTGCCATCTCCTCAAAATATATACACTACTGACTGCTCTGAGGTGTAAGCATGCATTGGCAGTAAGACATATGCTTAAACACGTGGTTGAATAAAGTAAGAGCTTAATTGTTTATATTTAAGCATATGTCCCAGCCTTTTATAATTCTCCTTGAAGAGATTCTCTTGTAAGCCTGTTAATGCAAAGCAGTAAGTCCTGTGGGAGCTAAATATCTGGTAAAGCTTTTAAGTTTTACACATAGCCACATGCACTCTTCACATATGTTGGATGACTTTATATCTGTGTACACGTTTCTGTGTGTATGGATTTGTAAATATATAAAAAAAATTCTCATGAAGCTGTGTAACAATATACATATTCCTCTTCTTATCTTATTTCCTACTGCACTTCTAATCCTTTGCTCCACCTCCCCCCTCCACCTTGTTTTGAGGTGGGGAGCACCAGAGGAAATATGTAAGTGCAAACAGAGTCTCAGAGGTCACCACGGAGTCTTTTGTTGTTAGTTCAGTAGAGTGAAATTGTCCAAGGCAAAGCAAAAACTAAAGAAAACATAGCCCTGTGGAAACTATAAACTTTAGTCTCCATTCCTGCCTCTTCAGAGATCATGAGGCAGCTCCTAAATAACCAAGTTTTTAAAACTATTAAGTTGGAGAAGGGAAGTGTATTTGTCCATAGGTATCCATTTAGAGCCTGTAGCCTGTTCATTCTTGCAACTTTTCATTGCAGCCAAAAAGTTAATATGGGGGGAGACAGGGAGGAGAAGAGGTGTAAGGGAAAAGATGAGTTTCCCCTTTAATGTTGCAGGATCTGACCTGCACCACCAGGAACACCCAAAATTTGGAGCTCCACTGTGGTGGATACTTTCTAGGTTCTAGTGCCTGGTGTCTGGCTCCTTAGGCAAGAATTATGTTTAGTAGCAGGTCTTCACTCAGTCCAATTTTTTTTCTTGTGTCTACTTTGGTGGGAGACTGCTTCAATCCATTTACCCAAGAGTCTGCTAGACACCAGTAGAGCTTTTACTGTTTGCTTGTTTTCAAAAGTGGGAATTAGGTAAGATAAATTAGGTTTTAGTCGTCATTACACGAGTGTTTAGCAGTCAAATACTGCAGTCTTTAGTGTGTCAGATAACAAATCAAGATTTAGTATGCTGATTGTTGAGAAAGCATTTATCATCAAAATGTGTATCTGGAATAAAAAGTACAAGACAAGCTTATATATATGGAAATTATTAGACCAGTTGAATTTCTACTATTTCTTACAAAGGTATAGAGGAGACACCAGACTCTTGACTTGGTAAAGAATTACAGAAACATTGGTTTTGTTCAGTCAGAACACTTTAATATTATGTGTTCTTTTTACTCAGTAAATAACAAAGGAATCTCAGGGAATAAGAGAGATACACAGCAGAGAAAGGTTCTCAAGATGTTTTCTGAAGCATTTCCCTGGCTTCTCTCAAACTCCAGGGACAGGATGTGAAATCACAGCACTGCAGGCAGGAAGAGCAGCAGTGAGCACATGGGCACCCATGTAACCAATAATTATGTGGTTGCTTTGATCAGCCTGGAGAGGATGGGTTTCAGCACCTGGAAGGATCTGGAGCTGTGAAGTCCTGAAGCCTCTTTCTTCTCTAATATTACTTTTGACCATTACTCCTACATGTACAGAAATAAAAGGATCAAAAGGCCACTTCATGCTTGACATGGGAACTCATATGAAGCCTAGCAAATATGGATACTCTGCCAGTATTGTAATGGGCCTCACAGCATGATGGCTAAAGAATCAGCTACTTTATTGGTTGGATAAATTCATGCTTGCAGTCCTGGTTTCCTTCACCATCACTTTCTCTCTGTGTATTCATGTTTTTATTAGCTAAACGTGAAAACTCTTGAAATCAGAAAGTCTGCAGCTCCATACAGGTTACCAGCAGTGTGAGTCATGTCCCCAAACTCATCTCTCAGATACATAACTCATTAGTGGAAACCTTCTCAGGCTGTGAGAATCAAATGCCACTATTCTTAATGAAGGCTCAGGCACCCCCTTATAAATCACCCCGTTTCATTTTAATGAAGCAATTGCCTGTGAAATTTGCAGTTGATATGCTGCATTGTAACAAAAGGTTTTGTCTGTGTATTTCATGTTTTTTTTAGAGAAAATATAAATGTTTTATAAAACAGAAAGATTGAACAAGGTAGTTCATTTCAAATGTGCCCTTTAGTTTTACCAAGGTGTCACTACTGTGGAAAAAGTCTGAAGCACTGACACAACTCACTATAGCTGAGATTGAGTGCCCCTCAAAATCTTTACCATTCAGACAATAAACAAGAGATAAAATCAACAGCAAATGTCAACAGTGTATTTCAATTACGCACACATGCACACACACCAAACAAAAACAAAACAAAAAAAACCACAACTAACAAAAAAAAAACCAAAAAAAAACCCCAAAAAAACAAACGAAAAGGACAAAGGACGAAGCACAGTTATGTCAGCTATGTAAACATTGTTTATTAATTATGACCCATAAGGCTTATGGAGCTTTTGGGAAGTGGCTAAATTCCTTAACCATCCATATCTAGACAGCCCTATAGCTCTGGTCGTGCAATGGAGGTGAGGAGGAAGGGTTCTTTCCTCCAGTGTGAAAAAATGTCAGCAAACCCCATTTTGATGAGTACTCTGTGGAGGCTTTTTTTAAACACAAAACAGCATTTATGTTCATGGAGATATTTTCCATCCTGGGGCAAAGCAAGCATTGGCACTTGAAGTTCTCTGCATTCTACAGATCTTGTCAAAAGCTCTAAAATCTGAAAAGCTGCTCTCTACATAAAAAGAAAGCTGCAGTTTTCAAGTGGTAGCTGAAACTAGTAGAAGGAGCTTCAGCAGAAGCCATGCATGCTCTTGAGCTTGTGATGACATTGCCAGAACACTAGTGAACAAATATGAGTAAGCTTTGAGATCAAATATTAACATACTTATCACAATAGCACAATCCCCCCCGAGAAACCAAAAAACCAACAACCCCCCCAAAACAAAATCAAAAACCAAAAAAGCCCACCCTACCAAACAAACAAAACCAAACAAAAAACCCAAACAAAAACAAACAAAAACCCACCTACCCAAAACAAAACCCAAAAAAACCCCAAAAACAAACCCAAGAGTGGATTCTTCAGAGGTTACATACAGCTGGTCTGATGTGGTCTGATGCAAATGACAACATGAAGATGAGTGTTTGCCTTGATAAACTTCAAGGATGCTCCTTGCCATATTTGTGTGATGGAGATTGAAGCAGCATCCTTTGGGATTGCTTGGAAACATCTTGGCACAAATTTGTTCTTATTCCTAAATTCTTAGTCACTATGAATCATTGACTTCTTTTGACAAGCCACAGCCTCACCTATAAAGAGATTTATTTGTAGGCTTTCAAGACAATGTGTGGATGAAGAAAAAGTTGCTAATTTTGGTTAACCACCAGACTGTTCAACTGCACTCACAATGCATAAGCAAGCAGCATGTTCAGTTATAAAATTTGGCTCCATTCTAATATAAACATCCTCTATCGTCCAAGGTTGCATTTTCAGGGGAAATTGGGATCATACTACACAGCATCTTCAGTTATCTTCTTTTTATCTAGGCTTCTCAGTTGAGAATAAGCCATTTTCATTAAATCACAGATTTGCCATTTTTATCAGAAAAATAATGAACTACCATTCTGTGTCTTGCAATATACAATGGTTTGCTAGCTCTGAATGTGAAATAAAAGCATTTTTCTTTGATCTGGTCATGAAAGGGTTACAAAATATTGGAGTTTCTGATAGCATTTAGATGGGGACAATATTTTCTAAATTTTTAAGAGTTTAGCCATTTTCATTCTCTATGCTTCGCAAAGACTATGTCTACACTTCTATAGATTACAGGTGTTAGAGCGCCAAAACAACTTAAAGGTAGCTAACCACAAATTAAGAGTTCTCCAGTCATGGAAGCACAATGTAACACAGACAGACCTGGAAACCAGACAGATACTGCTGCCTGCAGTTCAGCCTTTTGTGGCCAGATTGAGTGCCTTCATAGCACTGTGCAGTGTTCAGGATATTTTTGTGCTTTTCCATCAAGGTGCTGTTTTGAAGGAAGAACAGGAATGCTCCTGTTTAGTGAATTTTGTCAGGGTTGCTGGGAGTAGAACTCCTTAGGTTCCTCTTGGTCCCACTGAATTGGGATTTCCATGCTGGCACAATTTTCAAGTGATGCACTGATGCAGTCTGTATTATGCTTACTATTAGTCTGAGGCAGTGGGGAAAGCATGACAAACTTTCAAAAGCAAATATAAAATTGCCCAGTGTTGCAAACACTTGGGAACACAATGAGGACACGTAATTGCCTAGTTTGTTTCTCTTTTCCATAAGTATTTGGTATGCAAGTAATTCCAATTGTATGAGCCCTTCTTTGGAAATCCTTTTGCTTATAATTGAACTTCACTACTAATACACAGGGTCAGATTCAGGGTCCATTAAGCCAAGTAACTTTACTTTGGATTACTATGTTTAATGAAGGAAATAGTAACACAATGCCACTTCAGAATTAAAGCCAAAGCAGTATTCCAAAGCACATGGGTCAAGGATTCCACAACAGAGCTATGCTTGCTGATCTTGGGCACATCCTCAGGAGAAATAGTAATAGATTAAACTCCTCCCTTTGATGGTTTTGAAGGCCTGGTCCCTTTTTTTCCCCCATTGCTTTTGCATCTGTCATTTGAGAAAATCAGCAGGGCTTGGGAAGGGTTTCTCTCCGTTACGTGTCTTGAAGTTTTCATTGCTGCATCACAATGCTGATGGCTACGAATTATTTCTAACACCCTTGCCTCACCTAATAAGCTAACGAATGTGGAGGCAGTGACACTGCTGTTTTGCATCTTGAGATTTTCCCTTCTTCCCAAGTGCCCTTCAGTCACAAGAAGTCCCTCATCTACCCCAGGAAGCAACATAGATGTGCCAAGTAACACTGAGAGTGAAGGAAGAACACTTTCAGAAGTGTTGACTAAGACTGAATCAGCTATGGGTGTAGGGATTCACATATGCTCTCCCTAATGGATGAAAAAATGAACTCAGAAAGTGAACGTGCTTGCCAGATTTAGAGAAAAAGTAGGGGGAGAGGGTGGGAAGGTGATTGCACCTCTAATCCTTTCCCCTCCCCTTCCCCAGAGAAGAGAACATTAATTTTGAGTGCTAGCAGTCTTGTTTTTTTAAGTATGCTAAGTGCTTGGGAAGTAGCACTGAACTGGGCCTGGATCACATAGCTGCGTGTAACACTAACTCCTGTGATAAACTGGATAGGTCCAACCTATCTCAAACAGCACACACTAAATATATTATTCCTTCTGTGCCTCTCATCCTCCACTGTGAAAATAAGCTAATAGTCTCTAGTGTCATCATGGTGATAATTGCATGTTTATGAAGCTTTCAGATAATAGAATAACAAAAGCCATAATAATTGAGGAAATAAATAGCAGTTCATTTTCTTCCAATTTTAAATACTGTGTAACTACTGGAGAATGAAGAAAAACTGAAGAAAGGGAAATGTATAAACATTAGAACAGGGGACAATTCCACACTCTGGAATGAAAGAGAAATAATGATATATTCTTACTGCATCAACCACATTACTTCTCCCCTGAGCACCACATAAATTTGAGGTCAGGCTGTTGAAACCTGGATCATGATCCATCCACAAAAAAAAACTAAACTCAGGCATTATCTAAAATTTCAGTGCTTAATAATGCAGGTTTAAAGTTCTTGTTTAATTGTCCATGCAAATATATACTGAGAGTAAGAGCTTAATCTTTTTCCATTTTACTTTTGAGATACAGATCTTGATAATCTCATATTTGTAACTAATACAGCTGTAATTCTGTCAGGAAGTTTTAGTGGTAATAGAAACCCCAAGATGAAAACTCTAGATACCTTATCTCCAAGTTGTATGTAGTTAGAAGGCCCTTGTAAGAACTGAAAGTGGAAAGTTTGTTGAAGTGAATATGAGTGCTGATTTAATGGTAGTTTTACTGCTGCAGTCCTTTCTACAGACTTCATTTGCAGAAGCTGGGTTATGTCCTTGAAGATGTGTCATGCACTGGGCCAGGATAAGAGTTCATGTCTACCTGTGTGTGCTGTTTTGAACTCCACTAGAATGACAGAAGCCAGACTTCACCAGTCTGCACTATAGAACCAGATCCTTCCCTTTCCTCAGCAAGGCCTGCAGCAACATGTGGGGGAAGGTTGTAGCTGTGCCGTCCCATCTCCGTGTCAGTAGATTGTCTTCCTCTTTCCAAGATAGGATGGGCTTGTTTCTTGCATGTGTTTATCTTCAAGGCATATACAAACAAGGAGATCTATCTTCTTGGGCTAACATTCACATTTCCCTTCTGTCTGTGATCTGAATTATTGTCTGCGCTAAAAGCCCTGAGATGTCGCACAGGCAGTGGAGAGGGACATTTCACCTAACCTGCAACATGCCATAGGGAATTCATAGGGAAACTGAATGTTTCTTACCCCCTGTCAGACACTGGCCTGGATCACCACAGCGTACCAGCACATGATCTTCACTGTGACTAATACCATTTAGGGCCAGAAAAAGGAAACACTTTCCTATTTCAACATGTTGTGCCAGATGTTCCTCTGCAGAGCTGTCCCAATGCTCCTTGGAACTGTCCACATCTGCCTAAGTGTTCCCCTGATGCTTTTACCTGGCAAGAGCTTCCCAGGTCCTGTCCCACCATGTGAATGTTGTCCTTGGGGAGGAGAGTTCAGGGGAATGTGAACAGATGCTGTTTCACTGAAGTTCCTGAATCTGACCAAGAAATCACCATTTCTCAAGTACTTGACTGCTGCACACAGCTGTAGCCATCAGGGTTCCCCACCTTCTTCATTTAAACATGTAACAGTTAAAAAAAACTGAGTGAAATGAGAATAAAATAGTGTTCTGTTCTCAGTGTCTTTTTCAGTAGACCAGACTCAAAACCCTCCTATGGACCTATACAAGTTCAGAATACTTTGGGTTCGTATTACAGAATCACAGAATCATTTAGGTTGGAAAAGACCTCTGAGATCATCAACTCCAGCCTTTGACTGATCACCACCTTGTCAACTAGACCATGACTCTACATGTCATGTGTAGTCATTTCTTGAACACCTTCAGGGATGGTGTCTCTACTGCATCCATGAGCAGTCCATTCTAATTTTTAACAACCCTTTCTATGAAGAAATTCCTCCTGATGTCCAGCCTGAATGTCCCTTGGTGCAGCTTGAGGCTGTGACCTCTTGACCAGTGGACCTCTCAGGCAACTGTCACTAGTTGCCTGGGAGAAGAGACTGGCCCCCACCTGGCTACAACCTCCTTTCAGGTAGCTGTAGAGAGTGATAAGGTCACCCCTGAGCCTCCTTTTCTCTAGGCTGAGTAATCCCAGCTCCCTCAGCTGCTCCTCATAGGATTTACACTTCACCAGCTTCATTGTCCTTCTCTGGACACTCTCCACTGTCTTTGTTGCAGTGAAGGGCCCAGAAGTGGACACAGAACTCAAGGTGTGGCCTC
>VWZF01003094.1:390986-429097 GCA_013396755.1 Sclerurus mexicanus
GTCCACAGCCTTTCCCTCATCTGCTAGGTGAGTCACCTTGTCATAAAAAGAGATCAGGTTGGTCAGGCAGAAACTGCCTTTCCTGAGACCATGTTGGCTAGACCTGATTACTTGGTTGTCCTGCACATGCCATGTGACCACGCCCAAGATAATCTGTTCCATAACCTTCTCTGGCACCAAGATCAGGCTGACAGGCCTGTAGCTCCCCAGATATTCCTTCCAACCCTTTCTGTGGGTGGGCATCACATTGGACAACCTCCAGTCACCTGAGACCATCCAGATACCCAGGACTGTTGATAAATGATGGAGTGTGGCTTGGTGAACTCTTCTTCCATTTCCCTCAGTACCCTTGGATGAATCCACCTGGTCCCATAGACTTGTGGGGGTCTAAAAGGCACAGTAGGTCACCAATGACTTCCTGCTGGACTGCAGGGTATCTACTGTGCTCCCTGCCCATGTCTACCAGCTCAGGGGGCCAGTTGCCTGAGGATAACCAGTCTTACTATTAAAGACCAAGGAAAAGAACGTATTAAGTGACTCAGCCTTTTCGTCATCCTTGGGGGCTATGTTCCACTCCCAAGTCTGATAAAGAATGGAGATTTTCCTTGGCCCTTCTTTTGCTGTTATGTATTATAAAAGTTTTTTGTTGTATTTTCACCAGTGGCCAGATTGAGTTCCAGCTGAGCTTTTGTCTTTCTAATTTTCTCTCCACATGACCTAACAACATCCTTGTCCTCTTCCTGAGCTGCATACCCCTACTTCCAAAGTTTATAAATGCTCTTTTTTAACCTGAGTCACTGCTAAAGCTCCCTGTTGAGCCAGGCTGGTTTCTTCCTCCAGAGCTCCTCTGCTAGCACATGGGGATGGCCTGCTCCTGTGCCTTCAAGATTTCCTTCTTACAGTACACCCAGGTTTCCTGGACATTTTTGTTATGAAGAACTGTTTCCCAAGGGACTCTCTGAACCAGCATCCTGAATAGGTCAAAGTCCACCCTCTGGAAGTCCAAGGTAGAGATTTTGTTGATCCCCTTCCTTACTTCCCCAACGACTGAGAACTCTGTCATTTCATGGTCAGTGCCCAAGACAGCCTTCACCCATCACAACTCCCACAAGCCCTCCTCTGTTCATAAACAACTGGTCTAGCTGGGCACCATGGCTGGTAGGCTTAATGACCAGCTGTGTCAGAAAGTTATCTTTCACACACTCCAGGAACCAAGTTAGTTATTTTATGTCCTCTGGCAGGAGAACCAAATTATCCAGTAGATTGTATCCTTGTCAGTAGAAAAATTTGTGCAGAGTTTTAGAAAATGACATTTTGGTTACTGTCTTAAATAGCTCTTAATAGGCACTGCAAAAACATAGAAAGAAGCTCTCTTCCTGTTCCAAATGCTTAAGACACACATTATAGCTACACAAGGAGTATTTTACTGGCATTAAAGTTTTCCATTGCTACATTTGGATGGCTCTATTCTAGTTTTTCCAATCTGTACCAAGGTGACCTGCAGCATTCTGTCAGTAGAGACTGCCCTCCTTCACACCCTGGGTTAAAACTGTGGCAAACAAGACCTGAAGAGCACAGCTAGTCCTTAATGAGCACAATGCACCTCCCTCATGTGTCTCAAGGGCTACATGGAATTCTAGCATTTCTAAGCATCACTGATAGAACTGCCTAGAGACCTTGTTTTTCTTTTATGTTACAGTTTCATTCACGAGGTACAGAAAGTGGGCAGTTCTTTTTGACCGAGATTTCCCAGTCTTAGTTTAGCAACAGGATGGGAGGAAGACAAGGAAAAGATGTGATCCAAATTGGGTTTCTGAGTTTTCTGATCATTCCTTGTCCTCGTTCCAAGTCTGTGTTTAGCACAGCTGACGTCTCTAAGATAAGAGATACCCCAGATTGCCATGACCTCAAACTGTACCTATTAGGGACTGTTTCACTGTGTCCAAAGACTGCTTCATAAACAGCATCTTTGCCTAAAAGATGTCCTGGTTGCCAGATGCAAAGGTTTATTCACTAGTATACATGGAAGACGTGACAGCCTCTTGGGATTTTACAGGATGAGTCATTGGATAGTGACTAAGAATGGTTATTCATTGGTAGCTCACAACTAAACAATCTTCCAGCCTTATGGGACAGCATCCATCAAAGCTTTGCAGAAAGTTGACTTTAACCCCATATTTAGTTATGAAGTTTTAGGTTGCACATTATGAATAACATTGTGATTCAGATGTCTCAGAGATGTTCAGAAACCTCTTACCATAAGAGTTCCTTGTCATATTTATTAATCACAACATTCCCAGAAGCAGATCCTCCCATGCACCATGACGGTTGAATGCAGGTGGTGGAAAGCAGCCTTTTCCATCTATTTCCTAAGCAGGCAACAGAGGACAAAAATAGAAGAAGAAACCTGTAGCTACTTCCTGTGAACAGGAGTAAGGGGACTTACTCAGGACTGCTGACTCTGCCATGCAGCAAGGATACTAACTTTTCAGAGCACTGATTTCAAAATAGGGTGATTTTCTTTTTGCTGTCTCTGGAGTTTGTCACACTGGTGGAAGAGCTGTCTCCTTATCCTGAGTGAAGACACTAGACCCAAACATGCAAATTTACCTTCTGCATTCCTGGGGTGTTTCAAGGGAACTAGTCACAGAGGTGGTTCTGTTATACAGAGCAGCAGGCACATGAGGATATGAAAAGGAAACTCCTTCCTCTGCAATCATCTGTTTTGCATGAACAAGCCCTTCCTAGAAAACTTCAAAGAGCAAGGATAGAGACCCTGCAGAAAGGTCACTGGAACATAAAGGTGGTTTTGCAAACAAGTACCACTGCCGTAGCCTAAAAGGCATATTCTTTTCCAGCCATATACATCTGCTGCACCAGAATCCAAAGTGTACACAGTTTGAGTGGGAAGCTGCCAGTGGAAGAAAAGGGAAGAAAAAGTACAAATTATTTTAATTCCATGTAGAAAAGAATACATTTTAAAATTCAAACTTAATTTCTTCAGAACTCCAAAGAAGAATTCTTTAAAAAAATAAGCAGTTTGAAATTAGAAACACAAGTCTGTATCTAAACTAAAGAGCGTATTACTGTGTGGTTTTTAAAACTCATCCTACTTGAAATCTGCAACCCTCCTGAAATTATTGTCACATTAACATGAGAAATACCTAAAATCCCAAATATTGGTGGGATAATTGTTTTTTCTTGACATTTTTTGCTGCCCTGATTTCAGTAGACATATGCTTGCACAGTTCAACCATTAAGCTTAACTTAGCCACTTTGCAATGTTAAATAATTCAGCTGTTTGCATTTGCCTACTAATTGCTGCAGCCATCCACACAAAGGATTAAGTGACTATTATTCTTCAGAATAATATAAGTCTTATTCTGCAGGAAGTCTGAAAAATGTCATTTGATACTTTCATGTATAGCATCTGTAAGAATAAGTTAATGGTCCAGAGCTAGTCAAAAATATGTTTGGGCCTATATATCAAATTCCACTCTGATGTGCTTTTAACTTCAGAAAAACATTTTGGAATGGAAGTAGCAATTGGCTCTTAACTTTCATCTACTACTAGTGGACTGCTGTGTTACCATGAGAATAAAACAGCTCATTTAAAGAAACAAACAAACAAATAAAAACAAAACAAACCCACACACACAAACAAATAAGCCATCAAGTCCAAAAGCATTTGAAAACTTGCAGTAGGCTTTAATGAAGACAGCAGACTCTTCTGTGATAGGGGTGCTGAAAACAACACAGCAATATATAATCAAATTAATATTTTATGAGTCATTATAAATCTGTCTTGCCATGGTGCCTAGAAACTAGAATTACATTCTTCTCCTAAACACTTTTAACTTAGTGGAGCTTATTTCAGAATTTTTACAAGCAGTTGGGACTTTTAAAAGATTTCCTTCCCTTTGCATTGATAACTCCTCCATAGAGTTCATCAGTAAGAAATCAAGGAATTCATCCTGAGGCAGTAATTTTCAGAGTGTTCTGTTCAGTTTGACTAATTTGCTATGTATACTTCTCAAGGGTTCTTTCCCTGGTTAAATAAATACAGAGGCTTTCACTAACTCCAGCACTTGCTGCTCTGCAAGTAGCAATGACACTAATTTAGCAAAGGAAAAATGGTTGCACTGAATTTAGCTATAAATCATTAGATGGTATCTCTACATAAATAAAAGTAATTTTATTGCCTTCATAGCTTTCACAAAGGGATGATGTCTAAGGCTGTGTTTCTTTGGTGCATCTTAGTGACATCCCTGGGGCCTCATAACCAAGGGGCTGCATCTGCACAGCAGGGTGTGATGCTGTGCAATGACTCTGCTGTGAATAGGAGGAGATGCAGCTGAACAAGTGCAGTGCCATAGCTTCACAGGTGACTTGAACTTGGAGTAACTAGCTCTCCAGCTGGGCAGGGCCATGAGCTAGTGCTGGCTCAGAATTGTCTCCTGGACCACCACTCAGTAACTCACTGTACTCAGTCATGCTTTCAGAAAGACACATGCTCCTAAAGTCACAGCTCACAACCTTTTGCCAGTGTTTACATCCCTGGGCATATTCTCCAGACAGCTATAGAGCTCAGTGTATGTGTGCATGCATTATGATTGCTGACCCTGCTTTCTGTGCCAACACCTTTGATGCCAGGTGACATTGGCTAGTGCTAGAGAGGAAGAATGGATTTGGATGGATGGCTTAGGCATACACCAGCTCCCAGAAACAGCCATGTCTGCCCTTACTGGGGGAAACAGCAGTCTCCAGAGCAGTTTTGCAATTTCAGTAGCTACTTTGCTTCCCATGGTAGTAACAGCATTGCCTTGGTGTAGCACCTGTTGCTCACCTTCAGTCAAAATTCAGTGTTGCCCCAATGTCTGAGAAGACCCTTCATAAATGTCACAGGCTTGTATTGTTATGCAGTACTCACAGACCTGGATTTCTGAGCTAGCTACTTCTGCACATGCCTCAGCAATACTTCATAGACCCTCGTGGCTTAGAACATCTCCAGTAGGGTGTACATGTGCTTGCTGCAATCACTGCAATCTGAGGGATGCTAGGAAAAAAAATCACTTCAGAGAAGCTCTGGAACTTTATACTTGTTTTGCTTTTGACTGTAAAATCTATTGAACTTCCATTATTCCAAGAAAAGGTTTTTCATCTGCTCACTCTTGTGTAGTCTTTGGTCTGCAAAAAGTGTTTGTTGATTTCACATGATTGTTTTCCTGTACACCTGTATCATCTGCAAAACCAGCCATATTACCAGGTTCTGGAAACAAAGCTGGCTCAGAGCAATGTGCGTCGTGTGATCAGTACTGGTAGTTTTGAAAATGAGTTTGAAGCCCTTTCAATTCAGGCACTACCTGTAGTTTAGCACTGAGTTGTGCAGGAACCAGCTTCTGACTTCTGGGGCTTCTTGGCTTTGCAGAGCTAAAAAGGGGAAGAGCTGGCCAGGCTTTATTTTAAGGTTACATTCTTACGAGATCAGTACATGATTAATGATGGCTTTGAGCCTGTTACAGGCATGATCAATCTATTCTGTAAATGGCTATAAACAAAGCAGGAGAAGGTAATGTAGCTAATTCTAAGCCAATGTTTATAAACAACTTGTCAAACTTTATCGCTGTTGGTTAATGTCTATTAATAATGTATTAATGCTTTATAAACTATTTATAAATGGAACCGTAATATAGGAAGAAATTTATGCAACTCTGTTCTGTGCTTGTGGTTAAGTAGAGATTCTTCTTCATGTCTTCAAGTTGCACAGGTATTTCTTCTAAAGTCCAGAGAAGTAGTACTGCATAAACACTAAAGGTTATTGGCCTAGATAAATGCAAAGCTGATATGTTGACAGAAAGAAAAGCATATAATTCAGTAGGTCTTGACTTGGTACCTACCTGCTACTAATTGGATTCCCCCTAATACTCTGCTTTGTTCCCTCTCCAAATGACTGAATGCTGAAAGTTTGTCATATTTGGTTCTTGGTCCCAAGTCTCATGTTGGATAAATATACAGAGGATAACTTTGCTATGTAATTTTAAGTAACCAGATCACACTACACTTGATCTCCTAATCCATAAAGAAAGTAAAGTGCTGCTGAAGAGGAAATGATTCACTCGCCTTAACTAAAGAAATGAGCAGACAACCCTCTGGAGCTGTTACCCGAAAATATTAGCTGCAGGTATTTCAATGGAACTCAACCCAGATGTATAGACGTCCTTGACCCCTCCCTTCCACATGATAGCTGCAGCAACAAAATGGAAAAAAAAAAAAAAAAGAAAAAGTTGAAATCACTTCCTCCTGTAACTCAACACTGCTTTATGCACAGTTCAGTCTATTGGATGTGTAATAGGAGTGTGATTCATATTCACTCAAAACCAAAAAAAAAAACCCAAAAAAAAACAACCAAAAAACAACAAAACACAACAAAATCAAAAAACACACACACAAAAAAAAACCAAACCAAAACAAAATAATTAAAAATCAGAATAATGCTGTGATAAATACTTCAGGACAATGGGAAGGAATAACTGTGTTTCAAAATGTTAACTAAACCCATTTTTCATGTTTGTCCTTTACAGACAAATCTCCATTGTCCATGAATGCATTAGGCACTTTACAAATTAACTAAACTATGCTAAAAAGTAAAGCAGACTCAATCTTTTTTTTCTTTCTCTACATTTATGATTCATTTTATGATTTCTTTTTCAAAGATAACATGTTGTGCTAATGCCAACCTAATTTACATACAGTGTAAACTGTTTGTAGAGTCCTATTCCCCCCACCCTATCATATCTGGATTATCTATCATTTGTCCAGAATAGCTGATAATTTATCTACCCTACCTCAATGCCCTGTGCTCCAAAGGAGTGACTTTAATGAGGTAGAACAAAGACCAAACACTTGTACAGTACAACAACTTGTGACCTAGAAATGGATCTTTCTTGTGGTATTCCCCAAGCTCCAGCCAACAGAACTCTGAATCCCTGCTTCCTTCCCTAGCCTCTCTCCATGCAGCATCATATAGTGAGGGAAGAGAAAGCCAACATGAAAGTGAATGCCTTCCCTGAGATATGTTTTCCTTTTTTTGTTTTTTTTCCAGTTCGATGTGAGCTGCATTTTGTTGAGGCTGACAAACAAGGCAGTATTGCTATGTATTAATGAGGCAGTGAAACTCTCACCCCATGTTCAGGGTTAGCTTGAAATCAACAGATGAGGGACTGTATGACCCATTGGGTTGTTTCCTATGATGCAGTCTCACTATAAAGAATGACCTGTGCTGTTAGTCTACATCTGGCAAACATATTGTTAGACAAGACAGACTAGCTCTTTTAGACTGTAATGCAGTTTCTTCAGAAGTGATATGAACATGACTTTTTATTGAGTTGCACTTAGGTGAGTAACAAAAATTATTAGGTACATGCAATACGTTAGCACTAGTAAAGATAAAGAAGAAGTGAGATCTTCCAAAAACACTTTGTTGTAAAAAGCCCAAACTTCTGTGTAATGTGTTTAAATGAAAGACCTGTCAGACGAATTTGAAAATCCACTGTCTGTGCTGCAAAAATAAGTACTAGGAAAGAAACACTCTGTGAATCACACAGAGCAAGCAAATTAAAGGAATATATTTTAAGCCATCTCAGTCATTTAAGAGTTATTGCCAACATTTGGAAAATGACCAGTCTATGAGATTAAAATTTTTTGCCTGTCAGTGAGACACAAGCTTCTAAGTGTCTACAGACCCCTGTCTTTACAGATATCAAAATGCTCCTAACTTCAAGTCTCTCTTAATGCGGCAGAACAGGGGACATGGGGATATTGGCAGGCCACAAGCCTGGACCAAACTACCTTCCACCTACTGTATGTCACTGGATGCATCAAAGGCAGACTTCAGCTAGCTCTGCAAAAATCACCTGAGTTTGCCATAATAGGCTGAAAATTGTAGTAGATGAAGTCTTGAGTCCTCATAGAGATCTCCTTAGGCTGAAGCAGATGGTGCTTGTGATGTATGAAGAATGAATTTTTGTAGCAGTTCTGTGTTATCTCATGGTCTGTCCAACACCCCAGGATAAAGCATCATATATGATGGTTTTGGGGGATTTTTATTAATTACCATGTAAAGAGAGGGGGAAATGAGAAATATTCTCTTTCTGCTTCTTTAATGTATCTTTTGGTTGTGCTTCCCATTAACAAATCAAGTTGTTTGACAATTCAGACAGTTCTGTTTAACAATGCCCCAGTCTGGTTTTATAGGGGATATTGTGGCATCTGACACATGAAAACAACACATCAGACAATTACAGTCACTTCAAAATCAAAAAAATCTCTCCTTCATAAAAAGTAATGGGAAATTATTCATCAGTCCACACTGCTTCTTTCATTTTTCCCACTGATTTATGCTTTAGAGATTGGCCAGCAGATTGTGCTCAACCACTCATATTCTCCTGCCGTGATCTTTCTGGTGCCCTCCATTTGATGTCAGAATGAGATTTACAGGCTAGCTCCTTGATGAGTTTTTATTCTAGGTCTGCTGCTTCTATGAAAATGCAGAGCTTCACCAAGCCATTTGCGTATTCTCTTTGCACTACGCTCTCCTGCCAGCTGGAGTGACACACTGTGCCAAACATCTTTACAGCAGTCTTGTGTCTGGGGTTAAAAGCATTTCTTTTCAAACAGTCTTTGGACAGTTGTAGGCATTGACCCATGTACTCTCAGTGAATGAATTTGAAAACTGTTGATTCAGAGCTGTAAAAGAGACTTTTTAACACCTTGCCCATTGACAAAGGCAAAGCTGTCCATTCCTAGCAGCAGCCTGGCTGCCAGTGAGGAGATGAGAGAAATTATGCTAGCACCTCTTCATGGGCAGACTGCAACAGCAGTTCTGCCATGGCACTGGGGACACCAGGTTTGTATTGAAACAAAAGAGAAACCTTTGCATTCTCAGTTTAGCAAAAGTTGAGCATTGGTAAATGATGTACTGAGGGAGATGTAGAGCATACACTTTGACAACCAACTGGGGCAGTTATTTAAAAAGTTCAGAAAGGGCTTTAATGCAAAAGAAAATGAGCGGAAAAGTCAAATTAACAAATCTCTAGAATTCAGAGCACTAGAATTGAGGACTCCAGGTTTGCACACTTGGAAATGTCTTCATTTCTCAACTAGGTAAAAATAACTTCTTGCTTTGTCTCTTTATTTTGTGGAATGCAAAAAGAAACCACCAGAAAAGCTCTTTACCTAGGTCTCTTACTGTTCTGTACAAGTATATTTTGCAAGGACTGTTTTTCTCATCCCAGGCTGATTTTTTTCTAAAACAGCAAATTACTGAAACTTCAACATGATTTTCTGATGACAACAGGACTTACAACATATATGTGCATTTAAGGAATGTTGCTTATATTTATGTTGCTTATATTTAAGAAGCTGACCATTTCCATACCAAATACAAACAGATTTTAGTTGTAGTGTTACTGTGAGAAACATCTGTTCCTGTAGTTCCTGAGATCTGTGCTGATGCACCTTTCATATCTGGTGCAAAGGTCAAAGCTGTAGCAGGTAGGATTGCTGTCTTTTTTTAGGGAAGTGTGGTACCATAAAGAAAGCAAGGAGGAGACAGCTGTATAAGTCATGTAACTGCCACCCAGTTGATGGGCAACGCAATGGAAAGTAAATCTCTTTCCTCTGTTCCACCTACACGTTCCTGTGATAAGCAGTCAGCACACAAAGATCTGCCATGTGCTGTGCATCATAGGTATAAATCAGAAATCCTGCACAGTGGTACAAAGATAAGGATTTGCTCCTTTGCTGGGTTGCAGGAATGTCATTTATCTGCTCTGAGTCTGATGACAGGGTCTGAAGAACAGATCTTTGAACCAGGATTTTTCAATGAATTTCAAGGTCTTCATCTAAAATTGCCTCCCTTTTTCTGAAATTCACTTGTAGTTACATACAACCCACCAGGAATTTAATTTCAAAATGAAAAAGTTATCAATTGTTTCTACATAGCACTGGGTTAATTCATTGGGTCAGCTCTCACTGTATCACACAATGAAATAATGTGATGCTGGCTCCATGCTGGCTCCATCCATTCTTCAGTTCAGTTTGTTGTGAAATTATCAGCCTCACTTCTCTGAAACAGTTCATGCAAGGAAATTACATCGGTGCTTCGTGAGTGATTAATGTTACTAAGAAGAAGAAATGAGGCAATGTAGCCATTCAGGGCATTCTTCATTTCAGATTGATAAATTCAGACAAAGTAGTTTCAACTGTATTTTGCCTGGATTTTTCCAATTTCTTTCAAGCCAGGTACCATTTTCTTCCTAGGTTTTAACTTAAGTTCCTACTTAAGAATTCAATTCTTCTTTTCTTTTAAGAGAATATTTTTCTCAAATAAAGACAAAAGTCCTATGCAGGTTCCAGTAGTGCCTCAGCCTTGGTTACAAGCTATTCAAGCACAGTTAATTTCTTGTTACCACTTACGCTTAAACTCAATTGCAAATACACAAAATAGCAAACAAAAGCTCCTTGCATAAATATTAACCTCATAAATAGACTCTTGCTGGCATGGCTTTGAGAGTTGACCTGTGTCTTGATCTAAATATTCATAGTAATGACTTTAAATTTGCAAGGCTATCATCAAGGCACTTTTACCAAAGTCTTAGGGCCATTTCAATCATTTTTCCTGAGCTAGCAAAAGGCTTGGGTTTCTGCTTCAGTTTAAGTCCTTAGCTGATATTTACCTGTTGAAGAAGGCATGCAGTTGCTTTGCTGATCTCAGGTTATACAAAATGATAGTTGTTTTCTGTAGTATTTTGTTCAATGGGAGCAGACCATACACCAGTGAGCAACTGCTCCAGAGCACTGTGAAATGCATGTGCTGGGCTTGATTAGGCTCGTATACCATTAGAGCTAATCATTCACTGCAAAACCCATCTCCATGCCAAAGTTTTGCAAAATTGGTGCACTGCAATCCTGTCTTTCACTGAGATACTGTTAGTTTTTCCACTTCTCTCTGAAAGCGGGAAGGTCACTAGCTGCAATCAGTAAAGGCTCAAATACAAGGAAACTTTTCAAAGCCTGTAGTTGAGCACGCTCAATAAAAATGATAGCAATTTCTCTTTGTTAACAGTGCTAGGAGTGTTGCACAAACTTCTAGGAAATTTCCACCCTGGTCCAACAACAGCACTCCTCTCCCCATCTCACATTTTTATTGTAGCTCTCATAGGATACAAACTGTTATAAAATGACCCAATGCTGCATTATGGCACAGGAGCAGCAGCACAGCCAATGAGATTGATGGCTCTTCTTTTAACTCCAGCTGCCCCAGCCCCCTTAGTAAGTGATGATCCTAGTTTCAATGCAAAGAAAGAATTAGCTCATACCAATGATTTGGGAGAAAATATTTTGAGTACAATCTAGTAAAAAAAACCAGAAAGCCACTACAAAATTCTCAACAGTATTTTGTGGGTTTGTGATTTCTCAAGCTTGTTTCAAAACAGAAGGGAATAAAGGACATTGGCAGGGGAGTAGCTGACTCAGTTATTGATTTTTGAACTCTTACTAATAGCAATATGCTTTCCAAGGATTTTGACCCCTACTCTACCAGCAAAATAAAACACCCATGTTTTTGAAACTGTTCCATCCCCACTCAGAGGCATGTTCTTTGAAAACATAGAAAAATGGCATTTTCTACTTGTTTTCCTAGATACATGAAATGAATTTGAACACTTTGGTTTTAACCCACCAAATGGGAACTGAGCACTGCAGGATGTATGAAGAAATATAGCTTCACATAGGCTCAGTTAGAACTTCTGTTACCACTTCTGTGCTTCTCCAATTACCTAGTGAAACTAAAAGTGTTAAGAGAAACACACTATCAACGCATGAAAGGCCAAATCCTTACTGGCAAAACTACCTGTTTGACTGTTCCTGCTGTCCTAGGACCAATTGTGCTTGTTTGGTATGACTGTAAAGCCACGTGTTACTATGACAAATACAGCCAGATGATGGAGGTTTGTTTTCCATTCCATCAAGAACTGATTTATGTCTGAGCTATTTGTGTTTATTTTTCTAGAAATCTGCTAATGTATAATAACCCAGGAAACTGGTACATGCTGTTATTCAAAGAATTCTCATTTTGAAGTGCTTTCACCACTTTAAAGTGCATCTACTTCGTGTCTTAGCAGATCCTTGCTCTGTTGGACCTATCCTTCTCATATCAACATTCTGTCCTGTTCCAATAAGGATTCACTGGTACCCCTTATAGATAGTTGAAATTATTTTGATGGTGACAAGAGACAAAACAAGGGGCAGTATTAACCTTCTCAGAATTCAGCATTTCTTTTGTAAAAGTTGAATTTACTTGCCAAAACAACTCTATACAGACAGGCAAGCTCTGTTCAACCAGGGGTAAAAAAGAGGGCTTTGTGCAACACCTGTAATATGAGATATCAATGCAATACTGCTCATGTGAGGAAAAAGACAATAACTGCACTTTCAGAATCCATTTCCTCTGACTTAGGTGAAAAGATACTACCATTCCAGGGACAGCATTGCTTTCACTCTTGGTCAGAGGTGAGATGGGTATGCAGTGCCCATCTCTTGCATTGCACCTGGCTCCAGTACACTGAGAATGTGACATTTTGAATAACATGCATATAATATAACCCTGAAGGTCAAGTTCACTAGATCTCCCCAAATGATTTAGATATCTGCTTTACTGAACTGACACCCAAGGAAGACATTACAGACACTAGCTGCTGACTCTTGGTATATAGAAAACAGTGTCTTTTTCTGGACTGTGACTCCCAGTCCCACACACAGATCTGCCTTTCACCCACTGCCTGTATGTTGTCTTCCTTTCCACTTTTTGTCAGACATCATGAGTCTCCCCAAGATATCTGGCACCTCTAGAAAGGGCAGGATTGTTTTACCCTTGCTGGCCTGCCTGGTGGGAGAGAGGAAGTGGTGGGAGGTCTGTACTGGAGTAGTACAGCAAGTCCATTGTCTCTGTTTCATTGTGCTTTAGGATGTCTGAAGGGCATCCAAAAGGGAATTTCCCTTATGCATAGTCTTGTCAATTTAGGAAGCAAAATGGCTTATTACACACTTCTGTTGGAGGATTTCAGACGTATGGGCAGAGCTGCACTATTTCAGTGCAAGACTGAGAAAAACTGCTATCAGATAACCATGTTCCTTCTTTACATCTTCCTGAAAAAAATTGATATTAAAGCACCGGATTCATGTGGTGGAAAACTGGATTAAATCCTGGGTCTCTGTTAGTTTACTTTGGTACCTGTAATCAAGTATATCAAAAGAAACTTAGGAAGCAGTACAGATCTCCCGACTACTGTCTTTCATGTAAAAATTGAGCTAATTATGTGTCCCTTCTAGTAGTTTTTTTGTCAGCATTTCAGAATAAAGGCTGAAGAGTCCTTTGGGTTTAAACAGCTCCCAGCATTATTTGAACCTACTTTTTGGCTAAGGCCTCACATTTGTAGTACTACAAAGAAATGAGAAATTGATCTCAACTTCAGAATTTCTTTAAGCCAATAAAGGTCTGTACAGAAAATAAGGAGCTGGTTCTGTGCTGCTCACTCTTACCTTCCTGTTCCCAGCTGTTCATTGGCATTTTATACCAACTCCAATGCCTATGCACATAAGAGTAGACAGATCAGAGAGACAATGTGCCTTAAAAGTTAGAATTTACAATCTCCTAGAATAATTTTTCAGGATTGGTTTTCTATCATATGATTTCCCGTGCCCCTTGTTGTCAGCACAGTGAAATAAATGCACACAAGAGCTGAAGGTCAATATGATCTCTTTAGGAAACAGATTGCTGGATATCAGTCATAGTCTTCACAACCAGAATAACTTCACATTCCTTCATGATAAGGAACATAAATCATTCCTGATGTAGAAAATCCACTTGCTTCCCTCAGAACTTTATACACAACTCCATAGGTGTGAATTGTGGTTATGGCTTCAGACCCATCTTTGGAGCAATGGGAGTGGGTGCTTTTTGCTGTAGTGAGTGCAGTCCTTGGGTTATTCAAAGTTGTATGTCTGTCTTCTTGAACTCATATCATTTTTTCAGCCATGTGCTGGGGAAAGAAAGTAGCATTGTCATACTCCTAAACACAGCACGGTAATCTGCCCCACAGTTCCGAAGTAGAAGCAAAGTGGAAGATTCTACTGTCTGACAAAGATTCTGTTTCCTGTTTCAGGGAAGAAAAACGAGCAAAAATAAAGGTCATCTGTGTTTATATTAACTATACAACAGTTCCACTATGTTTCGTAACAAACTTGGGTCATTATTTATCCACTTGTCCTTTATATCATTGCTTTGAACTCTCTGGGTTTGCTTATCATGATATTTCTAAAATCTGTAAACAGTCAGGGAAAAGTATTTCTAGTTTTCTAAATAGACCATTAGGTCATTTTATTATCAGAGAAATATAACGCTGCCCATCTGTTGTTGTTTCACATGTGGAACAGCAGGCAGTCTCCTCCTAACCGTTAATTATTTCAAGGAAATCACTGCAACAACTTTGCCATATGGGCCTGGTTTCGTTTCTGTTCTTCGTGATAGACTTCCCCACAACCATTCGTGAAGTACGGGTAGTGCTGCACTAAGGAAACAGATGCAAATCCCCAGCTAACAACCCACTCTTTATACAATTTGCTGTAAATACATTAGACTTTGTAACTGGGGCAAAGGTAGAGTTTAATTTTCACTAAGGACTTTAATTCATCTCTCAGTTCAAAATCAAGTTTGCAAATTCCTTGAAACCTTTGGAAAAGGTGAGATTTTTCACTTCCTAACCCTGGGGTATCATCACCTGTTAGATCAATATACTGCTTCCTGCAGCAAGATGTCTCTCTTGTTACTCCCTTATACCATAAAATACAGAAGTAATGAGGACAACTGGAATAATAGCTAACCAAATCCCAAAATCCTAGGTCCCTTTGCGGTTCACTGAAAACATGTTCTTCCAGGTCAGAATGTGAAGAAAACATTGACATAAACAGGTTCAGTCACAAAGTAAACAGAAAGCCTCCGTGGTTAGAAGCTCCTTTAGGCAGGCATTGTATTTCTGTAAAATATCTGTGCAGTGCTTAGCAAAGTTTGCTAGTCCTTGCAAGTGCTACAGTAGTGCAGAAACAGAAGTTGTTATTTCATACAGATAAATAAAACTAAGGAGTTATCAAGTGCCTAAATCCCCTCTTGAGTTTAGGTAAAAGAGCAAATTGCATGTGAACTTCCTGCAACCTCTCACCTTCTCATATACTATTGTTCCCAGTTCCCAACACTCCCTCTTTGCATTACCAACTTATTCAGACACATTCTGTGCCCTTAGAACTCATCACTTCCATCACATGAATAACATGCTGTACATCAAACACCAAACTGTGCATCAGGATGTGGTGCTTGCATTTCTGTCTAAATCTCAAAGAGATTTACATTGAAAATGTAAATGGACCAGCTGGATGGAAATATGAGGAATATTTCAGGTTTATCTTGAAAAATCTGAGAGCTATACATAGGTGATGCACCTATATCAGGATATTGCTCTGTATATTTTCATGCAGTAGGGATAACCTTCTTTGTTGTTTTATACAAACAAATCAAATGCATGAGGAATGTAACAAATGAGGCACATGAAAAAAGCATGAGAGGAGTTTAGAAGACAGCTCTTACTGGGAAACTACCCAAATCCCCTCATGAAGAAATAAAGAAGGCAGAAATAGGAGGACAGGTGGCTTTGGAATTGCTCCACAGTGTGAGAAGTGTTTTCTGGGAAATGGATGCACCATCTTTCCCTTTCTGAAAAAGGAAAAGTGTGCTTCTGCCTTGAGGGAAGACAGTGAAAAAGTTAGAATTGCAATGAGACTCAACCCGATCCAAGTACAAGCTTGCTCCTCAGGGAGATTAGTCTGGGGTGGCTCCCTGCTTATACTGCCTGATGCCTGATGCCATGGGGAAAGTCCAAACTAGATGCTGGTTTTCTCCAGATGGATCCCTCCAAGACAGCACTGATGTACATGTTTTCAGAGCCCTACCCTAGTCACTGGCAACTTTAAGACCAGAGATCTGATCAAAAAGGAATTGTACTAGAAAACTTGTCTTCTTTGAGGTCTTACTGCAGTACTGTTATGTCTATGTAAGTTTAAACACTTTTTGATGTGAAAATTGCCTGAGTTGTTTTAGTGTCCTGGAGAAGAAGCATCCTGCCTTTTTTCAATTTATGTAATTCCCCATTAACCATAACTGTCTGCATTGGCTTGGACCACTTTTAATATATTACAAATACCCCACAGTAATGTGCAAATTAATTGCAAGTGTAGATTAAATATTTTTCATTTTGGTTTTGTTTTCACATACGTGCATGTGCATGTAATTACGACTTCACATGAACCAGAGTGCAGGTGAGATGACCTCTAAGCATGTTGGTACTGCTAAATATATTTCATCCTTGATTATAATAACCCCACAAACACCAGTCATATATTTGATATAGCAGCAGGGAGAAGCACAAAATATGTGCTATACTTAGATAGGGTTTTACCTTAAACAAGATGCTTTTTTCTTCCTCTCAGGTTTGTGTGCCTTTCATTCAAACAGCTTGTTACAGACTAAGAAAATCCCTTAGCCTAAATCTTGATTCTCACTTATTCACGTCAGGAGTGTAGGTTGTGCTTGTTCTCCTTATCATCATGCATTACATAATTTGATAATGAAAGTTTAACCCTGAGATCTTTGCTGAGTCTCTTAAAAATGGTACTTTCTCTTACTTATGGGTCTGGCAACTCTGGCATGTTTTTGCATGAATCCCTAGATGCATCTTCTCCATTTCACAAAGACCAGCTTGCTGTTTGAATGCTTCCCCCAAAGAAGTGGATTGTGGGCAAAGTAATCCACTAATGCTACCATGGTTTTCCACCAGAAGAGGCCTCCAGGTAACCCTACCATCTGCTTAGATCCCTATTACACAGCTCAATATCAGCACAAACACTATTTTCAAAGACAGGTGCATTGCTAAAAGTAAGGCAAAAGTTTTTCAGCACTTTTTTCTAATCTTCGAAAGAGACTTTATGAAACACATAGGGAGTATAGAATAAATGCATATATATAGATATAAAATTATTAATAGAGCAGCAATAAAGTAAATTGGAGTAAGGACAAGTTAGGCTCTTAGTAGGTAAGCAAAGAGACTATAAAATAGGAGGAAATAGAATGAAGGTCCCCTGTTTTCTATCAGAAATCTAGTTTAGAGCTCAAAATCCATTCCCACAAAGACAAAAATATATATGTGACACGTGAGGAAATGAACTCTCCAGGATGTGCCTTGGGAGTGCTCTAGCACAGAGGCATTTTGCAAAGAGGTGATAATGTCCTTAAAAGGGCAGTGATGAGATTGTGGAGCTCCTGTGTGTGGGTTCTGGAAAAAAAAAAAAAAGATATATTTGAAAAAGCCTAAAAAACAAAAGCTCCTGGAAAATACGAGCAGCTAGGCTAATTGTAGACACTTGGAAAATGGAAAGACATTTCCTTTTTTCTTTGTTTTTAAATAGGAGCTTTTGTAATCTGGCTTCTGTTGAAGGCATAAGGAAATTTGTCTAGATTTCTGTGTCTGTTGTGTGCACTCCTCTCAGTCAAAGTCTGCAAACCTAAAATAAAGAAAATCACCAAAAGGTAAAGCCCAAACATTCCACCATACTGCTTATCAATCATTAAGAAGTGGTCTTTTTTGTGGATGGGTCCATACTGTTATTTCCATTTAACCCATGCCTCAAATAGGAGTTTAGGAAATGTTTGTGTTTCAGCTAGTAAACTTAAGTTGCAAATTCTGACTATAGTAATCAAAATTGCATAAATGATGGGGAAATAGTAAAAGGATATCTCTGGAGCTCATTACCAACTCCAGTGGACTAATGGTAGACAACCTTTTTTGCTGATGACATATATGCAATGCTTGGTGTCATCTTAACTGAGATTATAACATTTGTCTAACTGGAAGTACAGCCAAATCTCTATCAGACTACATTCCTGGCCAAATTCCCTGTGAAATCCATCTTTCTTACTCTAGTTACACTCCTTATCTTGCATTAGCAACTCCGTGAAAATGGTACTGAATGGTGGGTTTTCAGAGAAGGATCTTTATCTGAAAAAACTGTAGGAATATTTTTTTTGTTTTATGTTTTGTTTCAAAGAATCAAAGGAAAACCTTAAAGATTGTGACCTTGCTGTGAAATATCACCAGGCTGTTGGTCACTAGGGTCTGCAGCAAGACCCATCATTTTTCCAAGGCTGCTGAAAAACTAGATAAAAATAAAGTGTTTAAATTAAAGTTAGAAACTTCTGTGCTTCTCTCTGCACTTGGAGCTTTTCTTTGTTGCAGCTCTCAGTGATCTTATATTATCTTAATTGCAGGATTGCCCCACTGTTGATAATGGTGCTATTTTTTTCTAAAGCCTTGATGTGGTTATCTGTTGTTCTTGCTATTCGGTAAATCTTAATTATATCCTTAACTGACTCTTGTTTTATACTCCATCTATATTTGATACTTAGTGTTGAAAAGCAGGATTTATAAAGTTAGAGACCTGAAATCCTGTTTAAGGAGGAAAGCAGAATCTTGCACAGACACTTTTCTTTGCTTGGTATAGCATCTTTCCAGGATTTCCAGCATCTCACAGACCATTATGCGTTTTGGTGTGCATCTTGATGTGAGCTGCTCTGATGCATAATGGCCTTCAACTTAGTCCCAGAAGCACACAGTAAACAGCAACATGGAGAAGGCTCTAGAAAGTACCAAAGTGCTGGGTTTGAAATTTTCCATGCAGCATCTCACCTGCTTTACCTGTCCAGAAGGAGCTATCACCCACAAAGCATTTGGATCTTTTACTATGTCTTTTCGGGGCATTAGTGATTCTTGAGAGACTTACTAAAAGAACTGCAAAATACTGAAAAAGATAGAAGAAATCCAAAACACTGAGACTTGGGTTGATTTTTTGAATCACATTTGAGAACTGCAGTTTGGTCAGCAAAATATCTGAGTTGGTGCACAAACTGTATCCTTTTTTCTCTCTTCCTTGGTTTAAACCAAGAATTAATCATGGCACAAGAGGTAAATGAGTGGGGAATTTCAGTGTAAACTGTGCTGGTAGATTGCTAAACATTTCTGGTATTGTTGCAAATAACCAACACAAGTGTAAGGAATGGAAGTTTAGCTTTAGGCCTGTTTGTTTACCATTATGACTTTAAACTGTTTATAAGAAGAAGAGTACTTTAAATGTTCCTGAGGAGATGGGTAAAACCACATGGCTACTAAGGGTTTAACTGAGATAAAATGTTTGCCTTAAAATTTGGAGAAACACAGTCACTTTGTAGGCGTGGTTTTCATTTAAAACATTGCTGTTGACATTGTGTTGTGACACTAGCCTAAAACGTTTATGGTAACTCCAGAAATTAGGTGTATTAGAGGCTGGGAAGCAACATCTGGATTCTTCCTTATCACTGTATCCTCAAAATAAGCTAATTCAGAGTGTTCCATGTAAAATAACAGTGTAATCCCACCAACATCCCTCTCTCATTTCCTCCACCCCATCCCCGCCCCTACTCCCACTCCCCCCTCCCATTTTTATTGGAGTCATTAAGATGTGGATTTAAATGTCTTTCAACAAAGACATAGGTCCAGGGTGCATGTCAGTAGGTGAAGGTGTCAGTTTTCATAGTGACCAGTAAAATATTGGGTTGGCTTTCCACTAGCTAAGCCACTGACTAAAAGCTTGTTAGAGCTGGGTGCTCTTCTTCTGAAGACTGTGAATTGGACATCCCACATCCCACATGTCTGTCAAGAGATCTGGTCTGGTAGCTGTCCTCCATGTTGGGGAGATTGGAGTTTGTAGCTCAAATTCTTTCTCAATATGACAGGGGTCAAACCACCCTTTACCACCAAGAGGTTCTCCAAGACACTAGCAACGTGTTCTGGTTCAAGGTTGTCTTCTACCCTGTTTTACCCTGAGGGAGAAATTAGAAATTAAGTGGAAGAGAGTGCAGCTCTCTAACCAGATCTTACAGTGCTGGTACGGAACAGCCAAAGACCTTGGTTCCAGTGTTCCAAGGTATTTTTAAACATCCTGTGAGGTTTGGCTGCCTGACTTAGGATTTGTAAACATGTGGCATTGGCAAGTAAGAAACCAAGCTATTGCTGCCAAAACAGGTGGGAAAGGATGTCAGAAGGACAAAGTCCCTCACCTTGGTGAACGGGATCTTCACAGTTCCGGACAAATTCCACTCAGCAGCAGTTCATAGTATCATGGTGTTATCTGAGAAGGAGTTTTGATCCTGGGACCATACAGAGGAAAAGACCAAATATCTAGCTTGCAATAGGTGTGATCAAAACAGCCTGAAGTTAAAAATAATAAAAAAGTTTTTTGCTATTTTGTAAAACTAAGTGATCCAAGATGCATTTCAGATGGACATCAGAGTTCATTAGCAGGTGATACACAAGGACAGATGTAAACAACATTGCCTTCCTTACCTAAGAGCTCTCTCTTTCCAATTCTTAACACCCTGATCTGATTTGTTTTTTTGTTAGGGTGGTACCAAGAACATTGTCTGACCATGGTGAAAACTGTGAAAAGCAATGAGGTGCCAGAAAATGGCATAACTCCTTGAGGAATCCTTAATTTAAATAGGAAAGACCAAGTATGAATGAGAAGACAAGCATTGTTATCCCAAGTCATTGGTTTTGCCCTATAAGACTGTCTTCTCCACAGTCAGATCTGATACCTGTTTTTTTCTGCATGTGCCACAAAAGAGATTATATACTTCTGTGTGACTTTCATTTGCAGGTGTATGTAGCCTCTTCCATGCTGCCCTGAAGTCATCCCTGTCCCACTAGTGTTTAGTTATGCCCTCACTGTGTTTGTGACTTTTGACGGCAAAGGTCTGTCTGGACTACTGGGTTTGTCCTTCCTTTGTCCCTGTGCCTCAAACACATCTTAGAGCCTGTTTCCGAAACTTTTGACCAGCACCCAACCCATTAAACCTCCTCAGTATTGCAAGTGCTCTATTACTGAAGCAATATGTAGGAAAATATGCTCCATGTCATGGAGCAGCTCCTATGGAATGTGGAAAATGTTGATGAGCTAGAAGGTGAAGATGCCTTTGACACAAAGGATTTAAAGTAGATGTGATCTCTGCCAAGTTCCTGAAAAAATTCCTCTCAGATTTAGAGACCCTTCCAGTTGCAGTTCTTCTAGATAACCCAGAGCTTGCTGGAGAGTATCTTGTATGGAAAATACAGTTTAGTCCTATCAAATGGATGTTTTTCTAGTCTTTCTAAATTATTTTGATGTAGAAGTAACCCTTCCAGGCTATGTTACTTGGGCTGGTATTTAGATTGAGCAGTCAGATTTACTTTTCAAGTCTCTGTCTTCAGCCCAATAAAGGCCTGTAGTGGCAATAGAATGTTTTCCAGATGCTGTAAATATGGGGGGTTAAGTTGCCATTCTTGATTTAGCTGATGAGAAAGAATTATTAATGCAATTATAAACAACCACTTATAAACATATAGCTAACATCTACCTAGAACACAGACAGCTCATGCCAACCTGGAGACACCACTGAGATCATAGCCAGGCCCATAGCAATATGTTTGCAAGGAAAAGACAATTAATTACAGACTGACAGGCTCATCTAGCAGGATTACAATATGCCTCTTTACATAGTAACAGACCAAGTTAATTCTCTCTGGTATACAGGATAGTTGGATGTGTCTAACAGCCTTTGCTCCTTTCTGAAGGGAGAAACAGTTTATTACTTGCTAATTCCAAATCTGAAACTGCTAAGAAATTTGGGTTTTATTTTTCTCTGTTGAAGTGACCTGGAGTCATTAATCCTGCTATTATTTTCCTTGCTTTCTCTCAGAGATAAGGAGACCAAAAAAATCTATTTGACCAGGAATTTATATATGAAGCTCTGTTGATGAAAAACATACTCTAGTTTATATATTCATATTTTTATACAGATATGTATCAATATATGAATGGATTTTTATCTACATAAAAATATACCTGTGGATGCACAAATAGTTGTACAAAGAAATATATACATATATGTAGTATGTATGGGGTTTATATATACATACATAAATATCATGTAACATATGTGTTTTTACACACACAAACACATACACACACACGTGCATCCTAACTACCACTCTGATATTCATAGTAGCCATCCTATGAGAGAAAATGCTTGATAGATTTCGATACTGACACTCATCTTGCAACAATGCTCTCTTTATCACAGTACAGTGGTAGGTTGGTGGAAGGAGGGACAAACAGACTTTTTGTTCTGACAATGAGCTATTGCAGTGGTCTCAAGCCCTTCATGAGGCAATTTTGCCTGTGAGATCTCCCCACTCTCTCGTCAATAAAGCCTGTAAAAACAAAATTGCATCAGCAGCACTTCACTGAAGCTGCAGGTGAGCCTATGCCACAGGTGGGGAAGGGGAAAGAGGATCTGAATGTTTTAGACTATGGGTCACAGCAAGAAAGCAGAATACTTTGAAGATTTTTAAAGGATCATGTAAAATAATTTGGAATAGAGTCAGACGCTGAGGCATAAGCCTATGGAGCATGTATAAGGTTGGTCAGTTTGAGCTTATGGAGAGAGCAGAGGGCCAGAAAACCCGGGAAAGTCAAGAAAGACAAGTGCAACCTGGGAAGGAATAACCCCAGGCACCAGCACAGGCTGGGAGCCAACCTGCTGGAAAGCAGCTCTGCAGAGAAGAACCTGGTGGTCCTATTGACAACAAGCTGCCCAGGAACCAGCAGTGTGTCCTTGTGGCCAAGAAAGCCAGTGGGATCCTGGGGTGCCTTAGGAAGAGCATTGCCAGCAGGTCAAGGTGGGCGGGATCCTGCCCCTCTACTCTGCCCTGGTGAGGCACATCCAGAGTGTTGTGTCCAGTTGTGGGCTCCTGAGTACAAGAGAGACATAGAGCTCCTGGAGTGGGTCCAGCAGAGGTCTATGATGAGGGGACTGGAGCCTGTTTCTTATAAGGAAAGGTTGAGCCTGTTCAGCCTTAAGAAGAGACGATTGAGTGTGCATCTTATCAATATAGACAAACATCTGAAGGGATGGTGTCTAGAGGACTCTCTAGTGGGGCTCTGCAACAGGACAAGGGCCACTGGGCACAAATTGAAACATGGGAAGTTCTATACGAATATGAGGAAAAATGTCTTTACTTTGAGAGTGATGGGGAACTGGAACAGACTGGGGAGACTGAGGCCTCTCGTTCTCTGGAGATCTTCAAAACCCACCTGGACGTGACCTTGTGAACTGTCTTTAGCAGGGGACTTGGACTAGAAATTCTCCACAGGTCCCTTCCACCCCCAGCCATTCCGTGATTCTGTGATTCTAGTGGATTTCTATAATGTAATCATTCTGCAGTCTTGCCTCAATAATAAGGAATGATTCAGCACAGTTTTTCTCCAAGTGTACATTGTGTGTGGGAATCCTCATAATATGGTCTTCAATTTCTTAGCCTTTAGCATGCATCATGGACAAGCACTAAAACCTAGCAGACCACACTTCAAAACACAAGTTTGCACTTGGACACCTGGGTCCTGACTCAGGAAGACATTTAATACTTCTTAACTCTTCTTTATTTCTAAGGAAGTAGTGGAAGTTCTTGGAACTAAGCATCTCTGTTTGTACTTCACTGTATCCCTTAATTACAGCTTATGTAGTCATCGCACCTCAGTCCCTGTTAAGGTTAATCATATTTATAAAGTTTGCCAGAAATATAAAACTACTCATTGGTCAAACATCCATGAAGAGTCAAATACATTTAAAATATAAATTACACTTGTGTAAATTATATTGTGCCAGCAGCCATCCTGTTTAGAGTGGTTAAAACTCGAACAATAAGTTACTCATTGTAAATTATTCACTCATTTGTAATAAACAAGTTTTTACCAAAAATGTCAGACTGCTCTTTAAAATAAAACAGAGGTGTTAACTGAAAATGAGAAGAATTCTGCTAGATGGCTATTGTTGAGACACTGTTTTCTATGTCATCCAGATTTGAAACTGAACATTTTGAAAAGGTTTTATGTAGATGTTGAAAACCTACAAGAAAGGACTGGAATGACTCTACAACAAGGTTCACTTAGGAAAAATGGGAGCTGTGTCAACCCCACCTTAAAGGGAAGAATATATTCAAAGGCTGTTCAGGGAAAAGTCTGGAGTGGATAGAGAAAATCAAGTTAGAGAGAAATGTATTATGTTATCAAGATGTAAAAATACTGGTTAATTTAAGTCCTACAAATATCAAAGTATTTGCTTCTTAAAGCTAGGTGGTAATGGATTGGTTTTACGTCATGGTTGGGTCCACATATGCAATTGTTAGAAGGCTGCATTGTTTTTGAGGAATGACGATAGCCTGAATGAGACACTAAAAAAAGAGAGACAAATATTTATTACCTGTAAGAAAAAAACATAGGACATCATAAATGATACAGAATGGCCCTACTGCAGGTGTGTGGTAGTCACACTCTGCCCTTTAGGAGTTGCCCAACACAGCTCAATAGGCTTACATCTCTGCATATACTCTGGAGATAATACATCTCTAGAGATACTGGTCCTTTAGTGGGGTCAAGCTTTAAGAAACCAATTGAAATAAGTCTGTGATCTGTCTTGGTAGGATAAATGTTGTCAAAAGTAGTACCTTCCTTTGCCTTCTATCAGCAGTTTCTCTGAAACATGTATGCAACCTAAAGGGAATCATAAGGAAACATACAACAAGCCTGGAAAGCAAATGAAATGAAAGAAAAACAATTCAGTCACACTTTCTTAGCACGAGGATGAGCCTAAATGGCAAGTTTTTAGACATAAAAAGTACTGCAGAGTATAAAGATATAAGAGCTTCCATCTATGCAATATGAAGCTCTGGGAACAGAACCTAGGCAAGGGGCATGGTTATCTTTGAAGAAATTTATTCATCAGTTTCAAGAGTTTTTCTCTGTTCATGTGTCAGCATATACAAAAAGGATTTTTTGTCAGTTTAAGAATGGAATTAAATAGTGCCCTACTCTACAAGAGGCTTAGATCCCCAGATATAGTTGTCTTTGTAAATTTAGTGCCTGAATAGCAGATCTAGACTTTACACTTTGGATCAGAAATGCCTCTACTCAGTTGCTCTGTTCGTGCACTCTTTTGAATCATCTCTGCAGGTGAAGGTGCCAGCATCAGTCCAGTGGAAGATGCCACCTGTCTAATTCTGCTGGCAGAGTGGTTCCCCAATATTCTGTAGGCAAAAACAGTCAGCATAACACAAACCCAAGCCATGTAGTTTATGTGTGTAAACCAACCTGGATGATTTTCCTGAGATGGTGTTAAGCACCTTGGGGATGATAATTTATGACTTACCTCAGTGCAACATCAGAATCTTTCTGTAGCTCTAAAACTTGGCACCAGCACCATCACACTGATTGTAATGACTCTCCTGCACCTGGCCTTCAGGATCCAAACTGGAAAAATTTGAAAGCCAAATTGCCATTCTAAAAATGTTGAAAGGGAACAAAAAATAATCTATAATGTGACAGCCAAGAAAGGGTAAATAAAATGAAAACTCTCCTGAGACATGGGAAAGGCTTCCATTATTTAAACTTACTTTATTCTGACATTATGTATTTTTTAATAAACATTTAGAAACCACAGGTTTAGGAACTATGGTATGCTTCTCACAGAGAAGTTAGGTTTCCTAGCAGATTTCCAGTAAGAGCTTTTCCTGTTCCTGACAAAGGCAGGCTCCCTCCCTTATAATACTAATTGCTGTTCATATCATGAAGAGAAGTTCTGCTCAAGAGATTTGGCAGACTGCATCTACAGGACACTAACAGAGCAGGGTTGGAACTCACAGTCTAACAGGCAGAGCACAGAATCCTGTAGATAGTATGTGAATGTGTCTGCAGGAGGGCTAGTTAGAGAAACAGTTAATGTATATCAGGACCCACTCTCAAACAGTCTGCACAAAGCTGTACCTGCAATTTTTGGCTATCTCCTGGACTGAAGTGGTGGTGATTTTGATTCTCAGCCCCACCCACCTTCAACATTTGTATTTGATTTCTTGGTAATTTTTAATTATTAGTTAATGATAAAGCTGAAAAAGAAGTCTGCCTTTTTTGTTGCAGCTCCCAGAGTTCAGGACTGGGAAATTCAAAACTGCCAAAAGACAATAAATACAGAGTTTTCACTGCCACCAGGCAAAATACTCATTTCAGTGGAAGTCAGGCAGCATGACCCAACATGTAATTTACAGTAATGTAACATGAAAGCAAAATACAACCAGAAAACAAAAGAGTAGAAGACCTAGAAGCAACTTAGCTACCAGTGATCATCCACTCCCTAAAATTTTACTAAACTGTAGCCTCAAACCAGCCTCTTAATTACCTTTTTTCTAGGTATCCATATATAGACATGCCTACGGATTCAAGACTCAAAATGTCATGGAAAACAGCCTCTCTCCACTGTCACCAGGAACCAAACAGGACAAATGTTTTCTGCATTCATGGTGTAAAATAAAACTGACATTTTGCTAACAGCTAGCTTTCCATTGCCTGCTCTTACTCCAAGTCCCCATGTATTTCAGCCTTGACAGCAAAGATAGCAAGTTTCCATATGGATTGAGAGATCCTTTTATTTCCAGGCAGAGGGCAGATCTGTACATCACCAAATTAGCCATTCCTGCCAGCCATCTTCTGCATGCAGGTGCACATACAGTCTCTCATGATCTGCCCACAGTGCATTTGCAACGAAACATTTCTGAGATGCCTGGCCTGCTGGCCAACTGGCATCACACATACTGGGGAGAGCTGCTGAGACCTTGGATTGTGAACCCCTTGTTTTCACCCTACGGCAAGCTAAAAGTCTATTCAGCTTCAGTACACTATTGTTTTTAAGTCAGTGTGAATCATCAGTGGTCTGCTTTGACTTCTGCACAAATTCCATTTGATGTCCTTTTATTTAAGAAATTAACTTCTTTAACCTTGAAGACTGATTTTATTTTTTGAAAATATTATATTGATATTTTTTTCTCTGCTCTTCTGCTAGTATTAGCTTCCATAATGGACAAGCAATGTGAAAGTTGTACCTTAGAGCAGGATTGAGCTAAAACATACTGAAATACAACTGGCTCCATAGCACCTTTCAGCCTTTCTTATATTCACAAATATACCTGATTAGCATCTCTGTAAAGAGTTCATTGGCTTTTCTTTTACCCAGTCACTCTGCAGGGCCCTGAGCCCTCCAATAGCATGGCATAAAAGAATCAGACACAAAACCCAAAACTGAATCCTGAATAGGTCTGATTCTGAATTACAGTCAGCATTCCATGAGCTCTGACACCTTTACTTGCAACAGATCAAATTATTACTGCTCCTAGCTGTCTGCCCTGTTTCTCTGCCAGAAGATGCTACTCCCGTGGTGGAGTGAGAGATGCACACATTTCCATGCCACAGCCCAGTGAATTACCTCAGAGTGTTAATCAGGGGTGAGTGAAAAGGCAGAGGGTGGTTACGCCTTAACCTATGGCAGATGAAACCATCAGAACTCATGATTTAAAGCCCTCATATCCCAACTGCACCAAACATGTAGTATGAAACTGCCTTCAAGGCTTTATACAATTACAGAAGCAATGCTAATGTGCCTCAGTACAAAGGACATTCCAGGTCAATTTAGAAATGTGTTCAGCTTTATAGATTCATAGAGAAAGCCAGTTGTACAGTGACTGAAACTGCTTCAGTTGTGTAGAGAAGTCATACCCACCTCACATGACGTAGTTGGAAGTATCTGGAAGAAAACCAATGACTGTTTTGGGTGTTTCAAAGTTACAAGATACAATTGAATTCGATACATTTTCTTTAAAATTTGTCAAAATTCTATTGCATTTCTTCCCTTCACTTTTTGAACAAAAAGTTAAAATCAGTTCTCCACAGATCTGCTGTGCTTTCAAGGTGCATTTGAAAAAGTTGCATTGTTTTCTCAGAGTGTCATGAAGCTTCTGTAACTGTCTACCAGCTTGATGCCAGAAGGAATCACACATGTTCCTTGTTCTACTAAAGTAGTTGACTACTTCAAGTAGATAATCAATTGGACAGATGATTTAGCAGTCAGTCAGGCTATCTCACCTTTGAGACAGGGAAAAATGGGCCTTTTGCTGTCAACTGGTGCAGATCAAAGCAAATGAGAGATGAAGAGTTTATATACTGGGAACGTGAATTAAAGCTGGAGGATAGATGATTTGAATCCAGTTGATCTCTCATTTTGGCAGACAGGCAGAACATTCACAGGTCTTTGTGTTCCTGTAGCTTAGAATCATAGAATCATCAAAGTTGGAAGAGACCTTTAACATCTTTAAGATTCAGTCCAACCATCAACCCAGCAGTACCACTGCAACCCTTAAACCACTAAACCACATCACCCATCACCAGATACAGGCACCTTTGAAACACCTCCAGGGACTCCACCACCATTTGAGAGGACAAGACCACTGCCTACCTTCTGTGAAGCTTGGAAATTCAGTTACCAGCTTTTCCAAGAGGTGAAACTCTGGAAACACCATATTCATAAATGACCGTGTACTCACAAATTTTCCTGCATGTATCTTAGATAGTTTTTGGGAAGCTGATGTCAAGACTAGTTGTCCATACAGACACCAGATTGGAAATGGAGGTCCAAGGGGCAGCCAGAGACTGACCTTCGAAGCTCAGGTGGTCCTCCATGCCTGAACACAGTCAGAAGCTTAGTACAGTGATAGCATGACATTTGGCACCTACAGAAGAGTAAGACACACCTATGAAAAGCTGCTGAATGGTGGAAAGATACACAGTCACCTTTTAAGGACAGTGAAATCATATTCTCATTTATGTCACAATCACTATAAAACACATGGCTAAAGTCACTGGGTCCATTGAATGCTTCTAAAAAGTGCATCCCTAAGCAAACCAGCTTTCTGTGAGCTGGAGTAGAAATTTATAATGAATATTACATTCCTCAGTATGCAGAACATGCAGGTTCTAATTTCTGTAAGTTCTCTTTGCATTGTTGAAGGAGTGCTAAGTGTAAATATACTGTGCAACCAATATAAAGCTATATTAAGCTGCCAGGATGATGTGAAAGGGTGTCTTAGCAGAATAAATGGTTGCCTTGAGAGTACATTAATGTCCTCACAGTAGCAATACAGGAAAAAAAATAAATTATCCTGGGCTGCATTTCTTTTTGGCTGAAGGAGATTTGGCATTCAGAAATAGGCTCAGAAAAAATCCAGGTAGCACAGCCCAAGTCCCACATCAGACCTTATTTCTGTCCTGTGCTTTTCCAAGCATGTTTCCTCACTGAATGGCTCAAACACATTCCTAGTTTTAGTTCAGATTCATACAGCAAGAAGCTTCCATCCCATTGCAATGGCAAAAAAAAGGAGGGTGAGGTCTACCCACTGAGGCGCAGCTTTCATCAGGATACGAATATGAAAGATAATCTTTTCTGTTCAAAGTGAAGGTACCCTTTTAGATACTGTTTCAAAATTCAGCCTGCTGGCTCTTTCCTCTCCTTTCATTTTTAAATGCCCTATGGTGCTATCAGGCCCACAAGATTTCGACAGCTCTACATTTTATGTGCGGAGCTCCTTAATTATTTGGCCTATTCTTCAGGTCAGGAGTAATTGTATAGTAGACATGGCTTTACCCGTCTCAGAGATACGTGGGGAGGACATACTGTAACAAGCTTTGAGATCCAGAGTAGAAAAACAAAACTAGCGCTACTTGCAGAGTTTTATGACAACATATTAAAGTATATAACCACTTGTACATATATGGATGCTGGACTGATGCAGCCTTATTGCCTATCATGTCTGGTGGCAGTTGCCCCATTTAGATAGATCAGTAGAAGCTTTGTCTCATATTCCTGTTGGGGCATGCTCTGGAGAAGAGTTGGGAAGGGGAAACCCCTTGAATCTTTAGGACATCACACCATGAATCTCTTCTGCCGCACACAGCCCTCCCTGCTGGGCAGCAGCCATTTGCTTGCTGATCTGTGGGGATCGAGGACACTGCTTTTATCAAGCAAAACAGTGTAAGTTGGAGCGCCTGATGACTGGAAAGAGGAATTTCTTTTTTTTTTTTAATGTACTCTTTTCCTCTTCCTGTTTTTAGAGAGTAGGAAGAAGTGATTGAAAGTGAAGCCTGGAAACAGCTGGCTTCTCTTTTGGGTCACAGAATTATCCAAACTGTTTGCAAACTCAAGTCTGTAAAGATAACAAATGGAGAGTCACTAAGTCTACCGTATACTTTAGGTTTCATTTGACGCCCACATGCTGAAACTACCTCACTTGCATCTGCTGATACAGAGAGATCCTTGCTGGAGTGAAGTATCACCTCTGTGCTGCTTGTTTGAACGTGCTGGTTTTCAGTTCTAGAAGTTTTATTCAGCTTTGGACACAATGGCATCTATGGCTCCTTCTCCCACTTGCTTGAGCATGAATGAAATCACTTTCAAGTTCCCTCTACATGTTTCTGTAGCAAAGGTGTTACCTCTGTAAGAGACAGACTTAACAGAGCAAGATATGTGGAAGAGAAAGCGGACAGTATGGCTATGCGTTTCAATAGCCTCCAGCACTGCTGCTTGCAGTCAACATCATCTTTGCCTTAGGGGAAAAGAAATAGAGGAGGAGCAAAAGTGTGTTTCACACTAAGAAAAACTGGGGGGGATGTATGTGATTGTCTCACTCCTTCAACTGCTCTTTTTATTTGTGCATGGTAGTGCACAGTGCATGTTAAAATTAAATACATGTAAGAGTTATAATAGATGTTGGAGGTTTTCACTATAATGCCAGATTAGTTGGGCTGGCTAACTGCTTTCAAATATCTTAACTTTTCCAATGCAACTTCCTCAACATGGTTGTTTTACCTGTATTACTTACACATCTGTAGTATGACAGTTTTCAAAGCCTATCAAAACCTGTGATAGTCTGTCTCCTGCACACAAAACCTAGAATGTATGCAGGACAATGTTGCAGAAATGCAACCCTCAGCTTCATTAACTTTAAGATGTACTAATGATCCTAATGTTGCAGCTTGTGAGGAACAAAACTCTTCAGCCCGGTACTGAAACGTGCAACCTGAAAGACAAGACATAGCAGATGGATATCAACAGTTGCATGAACAGAGAAAAAAGGTAACACAAATAAAGTAAGCGTTAGGATGGCCCGGCCCATGTGTACTGCTTGCTTAATCTTTGTGACAGCTTTGACAACAGATTTCGCAAATGGAAGCACCAATATGGAAAAGCTGTCCCTGGTGCTCTTTCAGCAGTTAAGGAGCTTATCAATCTGTTCTTCTTAGGTTTCATTTGTTAAACTAACAGCCTCTATCCAGCAACAATCACCATCTTAAAAAGAAATCCCTATCAGGAGAAGGAAAAGTGCTTTTCTGGACTGTGTTGCTATCATTCCAACTCCAACCAGATAAGCAAGGGCATCAATGTTACAAGACCTCCTCAACTCTCTCTGAAGCAGTTCTTTCTGACAGAACTAATCTTAGGATGTGGTCTCAGAAAAGTTACCAGATGTCTCATGCTAACATAAAGCCAGATAGAAGAAACTTATGCTTCTCCACTTCATTTTTTTTCTTCTGAACATCACTTCTAAGTCAGATAAGATTTGCTTTTATATCCATTGCTTGTCATGTACTTGGCAGGGTATTTGTTGCTTTGTGGGTTTTGTGGGTGTCTGTCTTTTAATATATCCACTTAGCTCAACTGCATCGTTTGTACCTATGCACCAACAAAAGAATCAAGGCCTAAACACAGAAACTTCCTTGTGAGACTGCTACAAGTAGAGAAAATCAGGCAGCAACCTAGGCTCCCCATCAGCTAGCTGTAGAAGATGGCCCCACTGAGGCCATCTGTTTTCCCCTTCCTTTCTTTAGGGGAAGGTAAACATATCAGTTTGAGCAGCACATACTACTCAAAAAGGTGATCTCCATCTCTTGCATGCAAAGACCTGAACAGACATGACCTTGCAGGTGGCACTGGAAGCTGAGGAGGAGTGTGAGAGGTACAGGGCACAGCTCCTTCCCTTTTCCATCCCACTCCTAGTAAGAGACCTCTGCAGAACGGAGGAGCAGCAAGCTTCAGTTCCACTCTGATCTCCCTCTGCCTCACTCTGTCCCCAGCCTCCCCACACAGCAGGAATCCGGGAAAAGCCAGGACATCTATCTGTGAGGACAGAGAGAATGTCCTCCAAAGTCATTCTGTCAGCTGATAAGGTGCATGGTATTGAGGAGGCAAGAGAAAAAGGCACCTGTGGCATTACACAGAATTGCCTGAAACCCCTTCACCATCTTTAAGCCCCATTCATCTTCCCTCTCCCTTCCTTCAGACTCCTTCTGGTCACATCCATCCCTCCCAGTTTCAGCTTAGATCTTTCTCTAACGCCATCTTTCTTCCTGCCAGAGCACCTCTCAACACCTCACTGGCTCCTTTAGGCTCCCCATACACCTTAGTGACACACTTCCGAATCCAGGTTGGAAACAACTCCTCCTGGTCTAACTCCACTTGCTTCATTACTCAGCTAGCTGAGCAGTTGTAGGGGTTTTAAAAACCAAGTACACTATCAATAAGACTTTTGCTTCTCACAAATTTGCCCACCATTCATAAAAAACATGTAACTGTTGCAGTTGCAAATTTTTGTGCATTTTGTCACTTTGGACTCATCCTGTAACTAAAGAAATAGGGATCTGTTTTTTGATTAAGTGATATTCAAACTTAATGTAGTGGTACTTAGCAAAACTGAAGAAAATAGTATTTCCTTATCCTGCAACAAAAAACAATACATCTTTTGATTCAAATAAAAAATGTGATGCAAGCAAAATTAATTTAATCATGAACTGAAGGGAAAAATAAAAAAGTGAAATTCCTAGAATGTTTAACAAAATAAAATGCAGTTTTGATGTACATTGTTTTGACCTGATATTATCTACAAAAGCCCAAGCAAGACAGTAAAAAATGAGTTGTTAAATGCCTTTACTGAAACAAAATATTCGTTTTGTGTTCATTAAATATTTTGACTATGTATTTTAAGTGTTGGTGTAAATACTTAGATTAGCTATCACTGAACATTGATTATCCTTGGAATCTTCTATATTTTTTTTTATCCCTAGAAATTATTTACAACTCTTGAATCCAGAAATGGTTGTTATTAGGCACTGTCATATTTTCCAGTATATTGAGAAGCAAAGCTGCAGACAAGCATCAGTTTATCCGGGGTCTAAGGAAAGACAGGAGTTCACAGGAAAGATCTGTAAACTATAGTCGTGGACAACGGTCTGAATATTATTGGCAAGATTGCTGTGATAGAAATATGCAGAAAATCCAGTTTTCTTGATGAGCACTGACGAAATAGCTTAGAAGACACATTTGTGATTTTTTCATCCAACAGTTCTACCCATTGCAGCTGAGAAGAGTCAAATACACAATTATTGGTAGGTAGCCCCCTCTCTTGCATTTTCACTCAGTGTCTGATGGGGACAGGGCAGAGGACATGTCTCTGTCATTGAAAATTCTGTGGACAGATTAAGCTCTGCACACGTTATTACTCAAGTGAGGTTCAGTCCACAGGAAAGGGAAAGCTCATTTCAGTGTCATCATTCAGCTGTGCAGATCCATCGCATGCTTAGTGTAGGTTTTTTGTGTTGCAAAGGAAAATAAATAAGTGATGCTGCCTCTGAAAAGCCACCAAACTGAGATGTCACTGTGACCGACATGGGCTTCTAACTTCCATGAATTTTCAATTAAAGATAAAGCTGCACTTGCTATTTTAATTCAGTTCTTCAAGTCTTATCTTGGCCATCTGTTGTATGAATACATCCAGTAATCATTCAGATCAAGGGAAAATGTGACTGCTATAGCTGTTTGCTCTTCCAACAGGTCTCACTCAGATAACAAAACTGGTCTGCTTTAAAGACATCTCTGTGACCTTTATGAATCAGTGACTTACACTGAGGGTGTGCAGTCATGACACATAGAGCCTAGATAACAAGTTCCACAGTTTACCATGGTGATCCAAGAAAAAGTTCAAAATCAATCTAGAAGGCAATTTTTAATCTATTTACTTGACATAGAGTTGGTATGAAGAAGTCAAATATTTAATCAGAGTACCTCATACATGAAAAAATACAGTACACTTCTAGCACACAATTTCTTCTCCAGCTCATCAGCTTCTTCCAACTGTATCAGTTGTTTTAACCAAGAGACAGTAACTCTCACTTCAAGAATTGACCCCTAAGTCATCACGGTTATAACACAATCCTACCAATTTGTCTATCTGATGCTCAGAAGTATTTTCTGTCATGACAGCTTCTGTTTGTGATGTGAACTAGCATTATTATTGTTGTTGTTACCATTACTATTATTATTATTTCAACTTACATTTAAAAATTGCATTGAAGAAACTTTAAGATTATAAAGTCAAAAACTAGGAAGCATCTCCATGCACATAACCTGTCTATTCAGCTTCCTAGAGCATGGCCTTCATGGTACAACTGGAAATCACACTTTTTTCCCTGGTGACTTCTTCATCCAGTATAACTCTTGACTTTTAGATTTCTTAGTTTGGATCCAGTATTCACCTTTAGAGATATACAACTCAACAATTTGCTGATGTTTTCCTTACAAAGAATACCACAGCTTAATCCTTGTGTAAGAATCCTAGGATGTCTTTAGAAATCTGATCCTGATTACCAGTGGGAGGAAATTAAATGCCACTGGTAAGAGACTATGAGTATCAGAAATTGGCTTAGTTTGGTGGATGTTGCTTAAAGCACCAGGTAAGTTTTCCATACCTTGAAGTAAAAAGAAATGTTGAATGTTAAGATAAAAGGTTAAGTAGAAGTGAGGTGGAGACCACTTAATAGAAGGTAAGGAAACTGTGTAAAAAACAATTGATGGATTATGTTCTCTACAGTGATTAGAGCTTAAAAAATTGGATGTGGGACACCCTTGCTTTTAATTCCCCACTCTAATTCTTTCATCAAAATATTAAACTAGGTTTTAATGTAGATTTAGTCAGCCACATTTCAAGAAGAGCTGTGGTTTTTTCCTCAAGGCTCAAAGATTTCTGAAGCTATGGAGGTAGTGTTTTGTATTATGGATGATTCTGCTAGTTAAAAATTCATTAACTTTAAGATATTAAAATACTACTGCCATTGCTTGGCTGCAAAAGCAAGACTCCAAAATTACTCCAAATCTTGACTGCAATTCTAGGTGCCAACCTTCACTCACATCAGGGAATTTTCAGCCATGCCTGTAAATAATCACACAAAATGGATATGGAATGGTATGAATTCACACAGAGGTTTGTCAGGTAATTTGGAAGTTACTAGTTTGGTTTAATCAGATACTTTTCAAAATAACATCAAATGTTTGTTAAAAGAAAAAGAAGTCCAGTTATTCTTCATACATATGAAGACTACTGGCCCAAATATTTGCCCTGAGCTTCAGAAAGTGTTTGTCCACACTTATTCTGTGCATACAAGTCAGAACAGCCCAGAGCCACTTTAGATGACAGCAGCTGCCAAGAGCCTCTCTGAAACCACACAACCATTGAGAACTGGTGAAGCACAGATACTTCTGATCCCAACCTTAAAAAAACTCCTCTTGTTTTCCTCAATACTAGGCCAGGGGTTTGTGGGCAGGGAGGCTGCGCCAGCTGTGCCTTTAACCCACTGCAAATTCCCCTGCCTGTCGTGGGGAGTAGCATGCAGGGATGGCTCTGTTGGGGCAGGGAGGGAGAAGCCTGCCCTTTCTACCTGCTCCCTGGCTGCGAAAATAAATAGGGTAATGCCCCTGCTATGAGTGCCTGATTCCCACTGGACTTCAATTACAGAGTGAACACACACAGGAAAAAAGTCTGATCCCCAGGGCATGTGCAGATAACTGAGAGGATATTCTCTTAGTACAAGCATTTATGTTTCTTCGAGGTAGATCTAAAGAGTGATTTTTCACCCTGAACAAGTATCAGCTGGATGGCACAAAAAAAAGGTAAAGAAAAAGAAAGATCCCTCTCTGGCATAAATTAAAAATAAATGCTTAAAAGTTGTGTGTAACTAGGCAATCATAAAGCAGAAATGGTCATCAAATATTTCACTGAAAATGAGTATGTATATGGCTGTCACACCTCTCTTCTATTTCCCAAGCTCAAAAAAATCACTTTGCCAGCTCTCTGTTAAGCTTAGGCAAATGTCACAGAAGTCAGCCTAGGCTAGCATCTGAGAGTCCCAGTACCCTCTGTTAGGCTGCTTCTCCTAAGAACTCAGCAGGGCTTGAGTGCAGCTTTGCTGATTTTTTTCAGCTATGAGAGACAGCCAAGAAGACATCTCTAGCCACCCTCTTTTGCACAGTCAGGAGTAAAAACAGATATGAAAAGTACAATCCACAGATCCAGAACACAACCTCAGCAGCAGCAGCATTAGCAGTTTGATTTTTGTTTTTCTAAGTCTGCAGTTTAAAATCCTTGGTCATTCCTCATATGTTAAAAGAAAAAAAAAAAAAAAGGAAATCAGAATGAAGGTTTCTCTTTGATTTATAGTGAGGGATAGCAAAGGGGAAGGAAGGTGTGTGGCGTATGTTAGTAGTCTCAAGCCTAGTTTCTGCAAAGAGAGATTAGGGCTCAGATACATGGCACCAGTTGAAGTGCGTCTACGTAGAAAGAGCCTGGATCATAGAAAAGTGGCCAAAATGTCTCTTTTTCTCTTCCAAACACACATCTGTCCAGGAGAAAGAATTCTCCTTCCCAGCCATGCATCATGTTTTCCATGATTCACTTAATCTGATGTTTTCTGTTCAGGTTCCTTGAAGTAGTGCGACTAAGCGCTCTGAAGGCTTTCTCAGAAGAGCTGGCAGACAGGAACAGAACAGAATCCCATTCTTTGAAAGAAAGTATTTTTAAAAAGAAAATAGTGAGATCTTTGGCAAATTCCCTCAGCTGCCCAGGGCTCTGTGCAAAATTTGTTTTCTGTGAGGTCAAGGGAAAACTTTGGTTCTGGACACTAGACTCAGAAGCCTTCCTCACCTGGTGCTCAGAACCTAACATTTTTGTGACTGGTCCCTGTTTTTCAGTTTTGTCATCCTGCTGGTCCAGGACAGAGCTCCTGAGGTACACACACACCACAAAGCAGCTTCGATGGAGGTGATGGAAAAAGCTGCTCACAACATAAGGAAGGCGCTCTTTGCTTTTCACAATGTGATTTTTAAAACTGTCTGGCCCAGGAGTGTCTTGGAAAATGGTGTGATCCAGGTAACTCCTATGCCTGCTGAGACATTGCTGCAAGGCACCAACTGGCCCCAGCATGTGTCCCACAATGTGCTGTACAGGAAGGGTGTGAGCTTGTTTGAGGCGAAAGGAGTTCCACCAGGAAATGTTGGCACTTACAAGACATCGCTCAGGACACGTATTGCCTGTGGAGTGAATACAAGAGTTGGAAGAGGTTTGACTGAGCCAAAGTGAAGAGACTCCCTCCTCTTTGGCAGGGAGGGCTAAGTCAACCCTGCTGAAACTTGAAACACCTTTGTATGATTTGCATATTTCTGTGATGCTTGAATAGTGTTCACTTACTGCTGTCACTATCCACCGGGAAAGTAGTTAACAAGACTACAAAGCAGGAATAAGCTGAAGATACAACACACTAGAAAGATGAGGAAGATAGCAGAATTTAGTATAATATTTTATAAGACTCTTTACATGTCATTTCATAAAAGCTCAGCCTCAGTCTGAGAGCTTTATTGTTCAAATCAGATAACTAAACCCACTTCTTTACCTTGGTTTCCTGTTCTCCAGTATAATAAAAATAGCAGTGCATTTCCCATTCAGTAACTATTTTATATGTATGGCAATTTAGGTACACAGGGCATGGAGTGACACACTTTTCTACACTTTTTGAAGAAGTCCATTGTGTAAAAAAATTGAAATATTGTCACTGGTGGTAATAGATGATAGATGAAAAAGCATCCATGTATTGCACATTTTTTTACTTTCCTGCCTTTTTTTTTT
>VWZF01003094.1:429119-446183 GCA_013396755.1 Sclerurus mexicanus
TTTCTTTTTTTTTTTTTTGGCCTTTGCAAAATATTCTTCATCTGTCTGGCCTATGTTTTTATGTTTTTTTCTTGCAATCCTCTGACTTTTCAAAAGCTTGTGGCTGTTACAGGCATCATGTGAAGGAGTTTAAATTATGCCTGGAGCAGGCATACACAAATTTAAGCATGATCAAGTATTTGTGGCCTGCCTGGAGAACCACTTCTCCTGATGAGTAGTGCCATAGTGAGTAGTCCCACTGACATAAATGGGATGACTCAATCCATGTATGTTGCAGCTGAGAGGCTGGACACAGGTGGAAAACCAAAAAGTGTACGGAAATTCCTCTCTGCTGAGTGTGTGCCATGAGCAGCCAGTGCATGTGTTCACAGGTCCCTCTGTGGAAACACATCCTGCCTGGTTTCAGTCTCTGCTGGGAATGAGGAAAAATGTCTCCTACTACCTTGCAGTGCCTACTGGTCAATATCTGCATTTTTAAATGGGACTTCAAAAAGGAAGGAGAGAGAAACAGCATCACAAAGCTGGACAGAGAAACAGGGTCCCTTAGAAATCATGCCCTAGACACTGCTTTACTGGGTGGCAGTGATGTGTTACAGCTGGGAGCTCCTTTCTGAGAGGAATTTGGCTTGTTTACCACTAAACCCATGCTGATGGAGGGCAGGCTCCAGCTCTGGCTCTGAGCACAGCTGTTGCTGACAGCCAGGACGTTGACCCCTTTCTGCTCTAAGAAGAGAACACAAACGAAATGGTCCATCACTGTGTCCTCACTTTGTTTTGGGAAAAGAGAGAAAGCAAAACAGGTGCCTGGTGATGCTTTGTTTTGGGTATGGATAGCAAAGCACAGTGACACTGGTAAGTTCTAAAGTATGTATATTTTAGGCCCACAGAGGAGACCGAAGTCAGTTTAACACCTCACTTGCTGGTAGAACTTTTGCTTTTACTATGTAAAAGATAAATCTGGCATTATACTGCACCTGAGGCAATAGAGGCAGTAATCCAGCCCATTACTCCTGGTCGTTCCAATACAAAGCAGGATGGATGCCTGGAGGAAACAAATCCCAGAAAAAGGCCATTCCTCTTCAAAAAGCATGTTTCTATGGGAAGAAGGTGCCCTAGAATGGGAAGCTGCACAGTTGTGTCAGTGCCCTGTTGTCAATCTGAAGACAGCTCTGTAACGTGTTGTTTAGGATCCCACAGCACAGCTGGTGATAGAGATATTCCTATGCCCTGCTGCCCATCTGGCAGCACTCTCCAAAGGAAAAGCGGGTCTTGTCAGCTCAGCAAGAGGAAGAGGAAGCAGCACCTTCCTCTTCTTCCTCCTCCTCCTCCTCCTCCTCCCCCACGGTGTGCTGGTGTGAGATGTCTGGCTAGTCTCTCTGCTGGCAGGAGTGAGATTGTGCAAACTGTGCATCTTTCCCCAAGATGGGGGCACAAGCAAACCTTTGTGCACCAGTTAAGCTGGTTCCTTGCCCATAATCTCTTGGTACCAGCCTACTGATGTGTTCTAATGTGTAGCCTTCCTGGCCACCCATCCACGCTGGTAAAAGCAACTGGGAAGGTGAGGGACAGACATTCAAACTGTGTGTATGGGCAGACTTTGAGCAGTTGCAGCTCAGCCCAGTCTGTTAACTTCAGCAACACTGCACTCACATCAGCTGAAAACCTGTTCTTTGCTTCTACCAGAGTGAATGCACTTTCTTAGGACAGGGATTGAGTGGTCTAATGGTAATTATTGTTATGGAGGAATTTGAAGTTAATATCTGGTTTTGCATGAGTATGAATGCCAAGGCCTGCATACACACATTTCAGAAGCAAAGGGAAATGACGCACTGATCTGATGGCATTTCATTGGCGTTTACATTATCTTTGGGCCCAGAGGTCTCAGTGGAAACAGAGTCTAAGGAACTTTACCCAGGACTTTCTAAGGACTTTTTAAATTGGGTCTTGAAAACCTCCAAAGACAGAGATAAGTTTAGCCTCCACTGGAATCCTCTTGCACTGCCTGGCTATTGCTATGGGGAAGAAGTGTGTCTTTATCTCCAGGCTGAACCTCTCTAGCTTCAGCTTATGCCCCTTGTCAGTCCCCTTTCCACCAGGCCCCAAACCCATGTCCGCTCCAGGGTGAACCAGACCCTTCTTGAAGGACAGTGCTCCAATTCCATCAAGCCATAGGCTTCCAGAAGCCCCCCTCCTTTGTCATTGTCTCACTTCTCTGGAGCCCCAAAGAGAGACTGGATGAAGTCTGATAAGCCCTGATCCAAGGGAATCACCCCTCTCTCCTTTATAATCCATCTGCCCTGTAGAATTTATAAACACGTGGGAGAAAGAAAAAGAAAGAGAGACAAGATGGATCACAGAAAAAACAAGGATGGCTTGCCGAAACTTAGCTGAGACCAGAAGACCATCTAGTTTGCTGTCCTAATCCTGAGACTAGCCAAGACAAGAGTGTAAGAAAACATGAAGCACACAGAGAGGGATTTTTGGGAAAGATTTCCCAGCTTCCAAGAACTTGACTCTCACAGGCAGTGAGTTTAGATTTAATAGGCCCTGAATCACTTTCGTCCATAATTTTATCAGATTGGTGTTGAACTTCATGCAAACATTTACCATCCACAATGTCCTGTGATAAAAATTTCCACAATGTCCTGTGATAAGTAGTTCCACAATGTATTTAAATGTTTTGCGAAAAAGGACTCCTTTTCATGTTTGAAAATAACAGGGCTTGTGTTTAAAACTACCACTTTCTGGCTTTACTGATGTTCCTTACTTCAATGATTCCCTAATAATTCCCTCTCTGTTCCAATTATATGGAGCACATGGGACTCCACCATATCCACCAGACTGCATGTCTTCAGCCATCTGTCTTGTTCTTCTCTGTACTTTACTCAGAGCAGATGCAGGGACAAGAACTGCACAGGGTTGTTTTTCTTTATAACTGTGGCTGTAAACCATGTTTGGCAGAGCGACGGTTTCCATTTTCTTCTCCTTTTCTTTCCCAAAAATTCCTACCATGAGTCTGCTGTTTTGATGAAGCACCAGGATCTTATCCTGAGTGGGAATAATCCATTGAAACCCACACACTGGTGGAAACCATGAAATCCATGCACTGATAAAGATCAGGAAAAGTTTTTTGTCTGTAATCTTCGAATTCCCTTACCTCCACTCCAGTGTTCTGCCTTCTAAGCTAAGCTAACCTGGCTCCCAGGAATACTCTATTGGAGTATTTCTGTTCTGGTCTTATGTGCTTTAAATCTTGCCTAACAAACTTCAAATTTTGCCCCTTTTTGTCAATGACACAGTGATAGTACAAGCACTAAGCTCCAATACTTTTTTTACTAGACTGAAAGTTTAATGACATCTCTGTATTCCTTTCTTTCTGCAGCCCTACTGATTCCTTTAGGCCTCTTATTTATATCAAACACCCAAACTTCAGCTTTTGGAGTAACTTACCTCAGCATGCCCATTCCCAAGAAAGCTGAGAGGCATTGAAAAGCTGTGGATAAGAGAGAGCACGTCAAGAACAGGAAAGAGGGAGTGAGACATCCCTGCCATGCGCACAGTCATGTATAGCCTTCATTATGGTGGGGGCCATCGTCCATGTACATGGTTTCAGAGACAGTAAAATGACTACAGCATGAGCTGTGAATCCATACCCTGGAGTTACTGTTATGCTGGGGGTCACCTGGTGCCATACCAGGGCAGAATCTTGCCTTCTGGGCACTACTGGGAGTTTATTATCAGTGGGGTTAAGTCACTGCTATCTTGAACCGTTTTCCATGAAAAGGTAACAAAACCTGTTTTCACTATTTCACCTATCCCAGAGAGCAACATTTCTGAAAGTGACATGTGGTTAGTCCAGCAAAGTATAAGGGCCTCACTTCAGCTTATTTGTTTCTTCCTGTCAATGACTTTTTTCTGTGTTTGATGCAATGACTGTAATAATGGTCTCTCACTGATCTCTATGAGCAATAGATAAGATCTTTTGTGGTTAAATGACGTGGTCAGCCTTCCTTGAAGAGGCTGTAGCTGGTAGTGTGCTATGGGTAAGGCCATTCGGAGGGACAGTCTGTATGCAAAGGCCAGAGCAGGTCTCATGTGCCCTTTATCACATCTCAGACTGGGACAACCTGACTTTAGCAGCAACATAGACTGAAAGGAACAAAAAGACATCTTGTATCCTGAAAAAAGATCTCAGATAAAATGCTGCTCTGTAGATTGCTGGAACAACATTTTGAAGATCTTGCATCTTTATGGTTCTGCCATAGCTTTCACATGCTTCCCTGAACAAATTGATCCACTGTGTCATGCTTGAGTTTCAACCTCTGTTAAATAGGAAGTAATTATAAGGATCCCTGAAAAGTTGAGAATTATTCCAGTTGAATCAGAGGAATGGTGCTGCTCATAGTCTTCAAGAACTGATGACATTTCATAGAATCATAGAATCCTAGAAGGTTGGAAAGAACATAAAGGTCTAGTACCAATCCCCCTGCCATGGGCAGGGACACCTCCCACTAGACTAGGTTGCCCAAGGCCTTATTCAGCCTGTCCTTGAACTCTGCAATGGTTGGGGTATCTACAACCTCCCTGGAAAACCCGTTCTCCTGTCTCACAACCCTCACAGTAAAGAATTTCTTTCTAATATCTAACCTAAAATTCTCCTCTTTCAGTTTGTACCCATTACTTCCTGCCCTGTCACTACAGTTCCTGAGGAAAGAGTCCCTCTCTGGCTTTCCTGTAGGTCCCCTTCAGGTACTGTAAAGTTGCTAAGAGGTTTCCACACAACCTTCTCTTCTCCAGGCTGAACACACCCAGCTTCCTCAGCCTGTCTTCATAGGAGAGGTGCTCCAGTCCTCTTACGAACTTTGTGGCCCTCCTCTGAACCTGCACCAATAGTTCCATGTTCTTCTTATGTTGGGACACAAGAACTGTATGCAATCCAGGTGTGATCTCACAAGAGCAGAGTAGAGGGGGCGAATCACCTCCTTCAACCTGCTGTTCACATTCCTTCTGATGCCTTCTGGGCTGTGAGTACACATTGCCGGTTCATGTTGAGTTTTTCATCAACCATCACCCTCAAGTCTTTTTCCGTAGGGCTGCTCTCAATCACTTCTCCACACAAACTGTAGGTGTGTCTGGGATTGCCATGACCCAGGTGTAGAACCTTGCACTTCACTTTACAAAATTACAGAATGGGTCAGGTTGGAAGGGACCTCAGTGGATTGCCTGGTCCAAGCTCCCTGCTCAAGCAGGGTCTTCCTAGAACACACTGCACAGGATTTCATCCACATGGTTCTTAAATATCTCCAGGGAGGGAGACTCTATAACCTCTCTGGCTACCCTGTTACAGCGCTTGGTCACCCACACAGTAAAGAAGTTCTTCCTCATGTTCAGGTGGAACTTCCTGTACATCAGTTTGTGCCCATTGCCTCTTGTCTTATTTCTGAGAAGAGCCTGGCTCCGTCCCCTTGATGCCCTCCCTTCAGATAATTGTATGCATTGATAAGATCATCTCTCTTCTCCCAAGTAAACAGGCTGAGCTCCCTCAGCCTTTCCTCACAAGTGAGGTAGTTCTGTCACCTCATCATCTTCATAGTCCTCTGCTGGAGTCTCTCCTGGAGCTCTGTATCTCTGTTGTCCTGAAGAGCTCAGAACACAGCACTCCAGATGTGGCCCCACTAGGGCTGAGTAGAGGGGCAGGATCATCTCCCTCAACCTGCTGGAAATGCTCTTTCTAATGCACCCCAGGATAACACTGCCCTTTTTGACCACACAGGCACACTGCTGGCTCATGGACAGCTTGTTGTCCACTAGGATTCCCAGGTCCTTCTCTGAAGAGATATTATGAGGTGTTTACATGGAGGTAAACAGTGTCATTTCCTTGGTGATTATCAGAAGGAATTTGTGGATGTTAGAGGTAATAGTAATTAAATGACCATGTAAAACCACCAGTGACTGAAGAAGCTGACTCAGATTCCACCTTTTTGTTTAAACTTGTCTGTAAATTCTTCACATTATTGATTGGTAAGAACAAAGGTAAACTGTTTTAAATGTAACCACAACCTGCAAACATTACATGCAATGTCTGAAGTATGGGTTGGAATTTCTATTGGGTGAGTAGGTGCAGCTTCAGCTGAGGTTGAGAGGTTAGATCAGCAACATTTCCTCCCTGAAAGAGAAATGGGGGTTTCTACAGAATGAAGATGATCAAAACAGGTGTCTTAAGGCCAAGGGTGCCTACTGACAAACTGGAAGAAATGGACATGCAAGGGGGGATTGGGTGCAAGAATATTTAGGCTCTTAAAAACATAGGGGAAAAGAGGCTAAAGAGATGTTTCACCATGGTCTTCAGTCCAAAATGATCATAATTAAAAGTTTTGGAAATACCATCTTAAATAAATGAATGAAAACCCATAAACACATGGGAGTTGGAAAGCTCTCCCTCTCTTGAGCAAATTTTGCAGTTGTACAGAGCTACACTGGAGCCACAGGAGACTGAACCCTACTTCTCAAACATTTCAAACACCAAAAGCAGCTGAATATTTATACTTCTATCCTTGGTCAGTCTGTTTATTGCATCCACCCCATTCAGATCCTCAGGCAACTTGGGATGCAGAGTGTAGGGTCACCCTGGGTGCTAGGGCACTCACTTTTCAGCTCTGAGGGAAGTCACAGCACAGTTTCTTTCTCTTCATCGCATTTCAGCCTGCCAAATCCATTAGCTTACCTGAAAAACTACAGTAAGTTCAGAAAAATTATATTTCAAAACTAGGCCTGCTTTCTCCAATTGTTCACAAGGAACAGCATTTGCATTTGATTGATTTGTTGATCCTGAACTATTTTAATTTTACGACAGCAACTCTTGCTAGCTAATTATTCCCTTCAAACTAGTTCAGCTTATCCTCTCCCTCTCAGCAGTTTACTTGGGACAGTCTCTCACTTACTTTTGCCAAAACACTGGGATCTGTATCAATATGACTTATTTTCTTGAGGTGTCCCTGACCATCAGACACTTCATCAGATTCTTTAATATCTTTTGCATCCTGTTGCTGTAGACAAGTCATGCACCTGCTGGACCATCTGCCGTTGCAGACTGTAATTCAACCCCCGCACACAAGAGATTTCTTTATCCATTACTTTGCACTTTGTTAGATGGTAACTATCTGTACATAGAGGCTCTAGTAAGGTTTTTCAGAAGGTGTTTCAGAAGCACAGGCTAAAACTGATTTTTTTCCTGCAATTAGCTCAAAAGCACTCCCGTTCTGCCTCCAGAATTTGAAAGGAGCACATGGGGAAACCTGCAAGGCAGTGTGGCATGCTGAGTGCTGCTCATCCTGCAGCCAGAGAAAGGGAGTGCACTATACAGCCTAGAGTTTCAGGACTCTGGCAGAGTGCGGAAGTGCTGGGGCTTCTGTTCTTTTCCTCACAGTTTTACTTTTTTGTTCTCTGACTTTGTCTCATGGTTCATATCTTGTTCATTTTTCTGGAACATGATGAAAAAGTGCTGCTGTAATGACCTGACACTTGCATGAATTTTTTGGTAGCTGTTTACTTTTTTCTGTCCTTCTCTTTGGCCGTCACATGTTAGCCTGTTGAGGAGTTGTTCTGGAGGTTTCTTGAGCAATTCAGATAAACATTCAGACTTCCATCAAGCTCCCAAACTCTTGCATTCACAACTATATTTTCTTTTCCAATTTCCTTGCAGTATGGGCCTCTTACTTGTTTTGTTGCTTACCATGACCCTGCATCACTGAAAACCATACAGCTGAGTTTAGTGTTTGCAAGTAAGTCAATTGTCTTTAATTTCTTCACCCTGTGTTCCATCTCTGTGATGTGGAAATAATTTCATTTTCAATACATGTTGCTTCACTGCCTGATAACAGTATACTTACAATATTGACAATTTGAGGAAAAACAGCATACTGACAATACTGAAAGAGAAGGCTTCTTTTATTTGTTGTAGTGTAAGAGAACAAAAATCACAGGTATTATTTTGCTAAGTCTTAATGTATTGTATCATATTGGAAATATGCATTCCTCAGGGACACCTTTTTTGAATGTGGACACTTGCTCAGTGTCACAAAGTCCTTAGGAGGAAGGACTTTGTTGTTGTTGTTTTGGGGTTTTTTGTTAATGTTTTTTTTTGTTTTTTTTTTTTTTTGTCAGTGTCCCCAGGCTACTGATCCCTTGTGAAGAAACTTGACAAAAATGTCTTCTCTTAGTTTTCTTTGTTCAATATGTTGTTACCACTAACACTGTCCTACAACTACTAATATTGAACACATCAGTTTCTGGTGCACCCCACAATAATTCATGGCAACAGCTTTCACTGACAGGTTCTTATCAAAACACCAGATTTGGTTAATTGTATTCTGTTTGCTTCTGCTATAGACTCTTCTCTGGTGATACTACGCAATTAAAGTAGCAGACTTAACAAATGCTAATAGGAGGCTGACCGCCATCTACCTGCAGAATGAAACCTTACGGAGTTAATAGCCCTTAACAGAGAATAGAGATCAGTATGGAATGGAAACAGTGGCTGCTGTCTGTACCATTATTAGGTTCACACTCTGGGTTTGGTTACAAATGTTACCTTTCCAACTCCAAATATAAACTTTGTGATTTTGGTTACCAATCACATAGCTGAGATGGTGGCTCTAGATTACCAAATTCTCTGCAGCAGCTGTGCTGAATAGTTCAGGAGCAAACTACAGGATTATATGGGTTTGCATAATGGGCCCTCATACATCTACACATAGCAATCAAATTAACAAATACTACTTTCATATGCTCCCTTATTACCAACATATTTGCAGTCTTTCTGTGGGTTAATCATGAACAGGCAAAGGTCTGAGCTTGTGGAATAGCACATTCATTGTCAATTGTAACTCATGAGTAAACTTGCAGGAGGAATTGCCATTAAAATACTTTCTTTCTCTGCTCATTGAGGTGCTCCCACAACTTTCAGTGCTTTACTAGCAAGCTCTATAGGTCTAGTACGTTTAGAGTAATAGGATTCCTGTCTTGGCTCAGTTTTGAATGTTTTATGAGTCAATTAAAATCACTTGAAAGAATTTAGTGACACAGGCACCACACATTTTATTCCCTGACAACTGAGTTCTGCATTGTTTTCATAGGGGTAGGATTAATGAAGGTTTTTAAAAAAACTTTGCCTCAAAAGGAAGTACAGAGATCCCAGTTATTTGTGTTTTTAAGCACTGAAACTTGTCAGTACAGCTCATAGGAATTTTTCGGTGATCCAAAAGAACCTTAAATATACATGTATTTAGGTCTTCATGCATGTTAAAATGTGTTTACTGGGATTTGTGTGGCCCCACAGCACATTCTGAGTTGTATTTTACGCATGTGTGTGTATAACCAGAGGATCTGGAAAGAGTTTTGTCTAAAGAATATTATACAAAAGCTCTATCCACAGAGGAAATCACAGCAGTCTGACTACATTAGAACATTTACACTGCTGAGGCTCTCCAGCCTGACTCCATTTTCAGACTTCCTTTAGACGAGAGGAATTAGTCAGCAAACAGCAAAATTATTTGTTATCTATATATTTTGAACTAAAGATCATCTGGAAATAGCCATTATGTGCTAGGGCCAAATTTTCAGGCATGAAAGTCACTATTTCCATGGACATCAAAGGAGCCATACTAATTTTCCAACCCCAGGGGTCTAACCTCTGGATTTTTCTTCAACTTTCACATTATGTTCACCATCTTCCTTACCCCACCTTTTGCTAAATAAAGTTATATTTAGCCATTCATCTTATATTTTATGTTAAATTCAATTTTCTCTCCACCAGTATTCAAGACATAATACATTTGCTCATGATTTTGCAAAGCCATTAAAAAAACCCAAACCAATAACACAAAACAACAACAACTTAAGATCTTTTTAAAATGTAGTTTTAAGTTCCCCTTGGCAAACTTTTATTAGGTGTATGATTTCTGAACCCCCAAAATAAAGAAGTAGGAGACAATGACCATGGGGTTCTGGTCACCCTAACTGAAAGAAGGGTAGGGCAACAGGACTTCACACCTTGTCTCTACACATGTGGAAGAATTGGAAAGTAATCAGTCTAGGAAGAAGGAACAAGTTCCTATAAACCCTAAACCAGCACTCACAGATCATTAAACTCACCATTTGTTTTTGAAGATACAATGAAGTCTCATGGTGACATGGAACATTAGACACTTGTTTAATTGAATGCAAAGCTTAAGAATACTGAACTGGTCATACCAGGTCAAACTAACGTCCCATCCAGCTTAATATCCATTTTCTAATACTGGCCAGGAGCAGGCTCCTAAAGGAGATTACAAGAATTATGCATGTAGAGAGCAATATTCTGGACATATGCTCCCAGCTCCTGTATGTCAGCCAGGTACTGTGTTCTTAGGATACCTCCAGAGCACCCAGGTGTATTTGGGGTACATTTCCCCCCCCACAATAGTAGGCAGGGTTCAAAACAGACAAATACACAGTTATGCTCCTGCCTGCCTGCAGGTAACATCCTGCTTCCAGCCTACCCACCAGTGTACTGTGTTAAACACAATTTCAAAACATTATTTTTTGAGGCTTGAAATAACTGGATTTCCCCGGGCTTTAATTTACCACTTGACTAGTTTCCTATTTAACCTTTCACTTCAATCCTTATTTCACAGCATGAAATGATACCCCTGCACACCATATTTCTCTTTTTGAGGCAAGCCTACCAAAATTATCTTTTGCTTGGATGTGATGGGAAATGCATGCAACTTTCTGAAACAACTCAGGGAAAACAACATATTACTCATAGAAAATTCTCAGTGAAGTTTGCAGCTGAGAAACTTTGATAGGAGGAATGGTATATCAGACACACTATACCCAAAGTTCCACTTACTTAGAAAGGAAAAAGCATGAACATTTTCTTAAAGAACAATCTTTCCTGAACCCTGTCTGTGAAAGGTACCTAAGTCTGTGCCTGGCTTTAAGCAAAGCAGCTGTCATAGAAATATTCCTGTGCTTAATATGATGCCTGCTAAACCACAAATTTAAGCAGGGACACTGTAATTAATCACACAAATTTTTACAACCTGAGCTAAACAGTCAAGACTTGCTATCTATCAATAAATATTTCTTACACAGATAAGACACAGCAAGGAATCTTACCACTGGTTCAGGCTTTGATTAGTCACATCTTAATTTTCTTCCTGGATGCAAGACCTTAAAATAAAGCTGCAGTAACTGTACATTTTCCCTAACACTATTCATTCATTTTTGCTTGAGATTTAAATAAGAAGAATTATGGAGGAGGCAGAACGCACACAGAGAGTCTCCTCTCCCCACATGCACAATTTTTGCTTACTAGTGCTCATCTAACTGATTTTCATGGGCAACAGAAGCTGCAGTCGAATCAGGGCAGTTCTGAATTAGCTGTGAACATGTGTGTGTCAGGAGGTATGTACATAGGGGAAGTCTCATCCTTCATTTTGTATATTAATGACAGAATGGATCCAAACAATTTCTGCACTTACAGCAGGACATTTAGCTGAAATCCACTGAAAAAATTTATATCTGCATGTGTGGTCCATGGGGCTAGACCTGTTGGTATGTTTAGACAAGAGAGAAAATCCTCAGTCAAACTAGTCACAGTTGTCCCATCACACACTGGGACTGAGGCAAAGAGCATGGTACTCATCAGAACGCTTATGTGAAAGAGTGGTTCCTGCTCTCCTAAGTATTTCACCAGTCCAAAATTTTTGCCATAAGTGTCTAAGAGCTTGACTAACTCCTGAGAGATAAGAGATGTGCACTTACATCTTTTCACACAGATGAAGGAATTGAGTCCAGCTTTCTCCCTCCTGGGGAGAGCACATTTTCCACCACTGGACTGTAAGTACAGGTGGGAGAAAGGCAGTCCCTTGTTACAAGCCTTTTCAAATAGCATTTCCTCTTCTGGTGTTTTTGTTTCAGTTTGGGGCTGTGAATGCATCTCTTTGCAGCATGCATTTGAAAGCCTCCTAAGCTTCAATGAGAAAACTTGATTTATTGTTAACATTTTGTTAGCTTCTTGCTTGACAGACATAGCAGTTGTGATTCCCATCATGCACTGAACACTCCTCAGGTAATGAATGTGGAGCCTGTGTGCCTAACTCAGGATATTGTTTTGATAACCACATCATGAAGCTTGGAACTCCACAGCTGAGAGCTGAGTTTGGTCTAAATCCCCTCTCAGTTCTAACTCCTTCACTCCTTCTGTAAGGAAAGAGGCTAGTGGTTTTGCCACACAGCCACAGGGGTGTTTTGAAGATGATATGTCTTGGAGATTGCACACCATTCAGATAATCTCATGGAAAGGGCTGTAAACACCTTGGACGGCAGTGTATGCAGAGCGCACTCCAGAGTGCTTGTGCAAAGGAAGCTGTTTTCTTCACAGAGCCTATGGAACAAGGGCAGCACAAAGTGGAACTTTGGAGACACCCCAGACTAGCCAAATTATTTAGTCAGGGACACTGGGATAATAAGAAACCTTAGCTAATTGTACCCTGCCAGGAGCGTGATTTTTGCTCCTGCAATATGGGAGGGATGCAGGCCAGTGCCAGTGCTCTGTCAGTCAGCTTGCTGCAGGACAGGCCTGCCTGTTGTTGCAGCATAGCGGGGGTCACAGAGAGTTACAGAAACTAGAACTCTACCATGCTCATGATGTTAAGACTACTTAAGATATAGACATACCCGTGCTACATGATGGCCCAGAGACAGAAACAGCATTACCAAACCCACTGGGCAGAGTACAGTTTGAGACTGCTGACCATGCTAGTACAGGCTTGGAAGGGGCTGGGACTAAGATCTGTTCTGAGTCACTACAGAGATAAGGGTGATGGGGTACAAATAAACCATGGATTTACGCACAGAGTGTGCCAGTCTAATCTGGAAGAACTGTTAATCCCTTGTGTGTGCTTCAGGACAATGGGGATTATCACATTTGGCCAATAATTTCTTGCCAAGAGAGAGAAAAATCAGTCTGGATCAGAAACAGCTATACATTTAATGTGAATTTGTTAAACTTCATTAAAGCTCTGTTTCAGCATTTCTAATCAAAGGTGTTTTAATTTGATTAGACTTCATTACTTTACCAAAAAAATTGGCCTGAATTTAATTTGATAATTTTTTTAGTTCTGAATTAGAATATATACCCAGAAATTGAATGACAATTTAATATACACTTAAAAAATTAATTTGGATTTATTTCCATGACAGCACAATGTCTGGACTGAACACTTGTCAGTGAAGTCACACCAATGAAGTGAGAGAGTTTGTTAGTCTTCAAGCAATCCTCACTGCCAGGGCTGGAGTCATTTGGATTCAAACAGAGACTGCCAAATTATTCCTATTAATAGTTTTTCACCTTCCATGCCTTTTTTCCTTAGTTATTTTCAGGGGCCATACTCCTGGTTATTACTATTGATGTTTTTCAGGAGCATAGTAATCTGTTGAAAGTTTGGCACGATGTGTTTTTGGGGAAGATGCTCATTAACTGCACAAAAATATTTTTTCATTCAGCCCACACCAAACAGCGTCAATGACTTGCACATTAATGGGGCTAGCATTGTGTGTGTATATATATATATATATATATACACACAATATATATATATATATACTATATATATATATATATATATATAGTTGTGACTGGATGATTTAAGAAGTTCTAAAACATTAAATGCTTAAGTACCCATTTATCTTGTTGTAAGAGTTTCCTGAAGTTTCACAAACTGAGTCTGTAAAAACTGTTGGTAAACTGGAGGCTATCAGGTCTTGTTTTGTAGCAACATATATACAGACACTTGTACAAACAACTCTAAAATGTGCCATTTCCTGAAAAGAGACGTTAATGGGACGTCATCACCTGTCACAATTGCTGATGTTGCCAAAGATGTTGGCTTGACCTTTAAACCACTGTTAGGATACTTTTGTGTAATCAAGATTCGCATCTTCAAAATGTCAGTAGAACAAAAGGTACTGTTGTCCTGACTCAGCTGAGTTGATGTCAAAGACCTGGGCTTAGCTGCTGACAAAATTTCCAGTCCAATTTAAGATGAGAATGTGTTTTATTCACAGTTATGGTTACAATACACCTTTACCATTTAATTCTGTTTAGGCTGGTACTTCTTACTCTTTTCTTACTACCAATGGAGGGGCAACAGGCAGTTTTCATGTTTATGCGGATAGTCTTCCCACTTGTCTTCATGAGTTTTAAGGGAGAACAAAATGAAGAAAAAAAAAGAAAATGACAGTCTTCAGTTTAAGAGAAGACTGAGAATAAGGCTAAGTCATGAACTAAATTATTAATTCAGGAACCAATTTTATTAAATGAGTACACTTTCTGTAAGGAGAAAAGAAGATTCATAAACCATTTATGTTGCTCTCTTGGTTAGGTATTGGAATTTCAAAGTATTTGTAATTAGGCCCCCTTTCTATGGACAAGTATTTGTAAAAATGAACTTAGAAGCAAATGAAAATCAGATTGTTAAAATTTTATTCAACTGTTTGTTACTATGGAGCACCTGTTTCAAAATTTTTGTTTACTGATCTGTCTCTTTTGCCCTGCATTGCATTTTGCAGAGATGTATATATGAGTGAAAAATTAGACTTAGCAGCATTCTGCATTCACCGCACATGATGTAAATAACTTCACAAAGTGCAGAGGTTCAGAATACACATACTACCAACAGTGAAAGGACAGCTTTGGCCTAGCCAGAGCTTAATTTTTGTACTGAAGAAGTTGACATGGATGGAGAGAGCAAGGAGATGAATGAGTAAAAGCCCCACACACAGTCTCTGCCTGTGTGTTGGTGACAAGCGGGCAGCAACGCTTTAGTTGTCTTATGATTAACTGACATACATGAAAGTTTGACTGCTGTTCCCCAAGCAGCTGTGTAATTTTTGTGAGATTGTGCAACATGTGTGAGCTATGTCTCACACTCCACTGAAATCATGTAAATGGTTGCATCGCTCTATTTCCTGAAGTCCAAAGTGGCCTTTGGTTGCAGGAACTGTAAGCTCAGAAGTTTGTGGTACCTTGAGCATTTTCCGATGCATCTCTGATAAGCCAGCTCTCTACCACAATTCTGCAACAGAGGAGGCAAAATGGTTGTTTTAACATGATATTAAATCAGGTGCTATCCCCTCTGTTTATGTGTCTCGCAGCTGTTGACAGCAAAGGAGGACAGGCAATCTTTGGTACTACAAGCAATACCTACTTCTTTGGCATTGTTGTATACGGAACTAAATCACACTCTTCTGCTGTGGATCTATGACACATTGTCTAAAATGAGTTATAACCTTTCTTCTTGGAATAATAGGCTTATTTCCAGAGCAGATTTCTGGTATGTTTTTCCAAGAAATTTTCCACTTCTAACAGACAAGGTGTAAGAATTCGGCAGTCTAGAGTATCGTTCTTAGGCTTTCATTTTGAATGCGTTCTCGGGCTGCTGGGGTCTTCTCACAGTATCACAGCCACTAAAAGAAAGAGCATTTGGTGGGGGGCCATCCTGTGCCTTGCTCATGGTGCCTCAATGCTGATAACTCCCTGGAACGACCGTTTAATGCTGATGAACACGGCCTGAAGGTAATGTTTACTTTCATTATTTAGATTTTGCAGAGTACAGGAAACCAGGTCATATCTAGATTATTTAAAAGTACACTTTGCTAGCCAACGGAGCCCCTTACATCTTGTCGGAGTAGGCTTCCTCGTTGCTGAGTAGTGACCCCTTAAGGAAAAACCGAGTTACTGCCGCCAGCGGCATCTTGCCCATCTCCAGCTATTCTTCCGTGAGGCTCGCCTCCCACCTTTGATTTGTTCACTTACGTAAAATAAGGCCACTTAGAAGTATAGGTTTTTTGCCTTAATGTTTTGCAGTCGATGTAGTTCACTGCTCTTCTTTTACAATAGAGATAGGACTAAGATAACATTGGGGGTTTCTTTCTGTTTGTTTCAAAGTCAAAATGCTGAGAACTCAAAATGCTGTTTACCCACTGCTTCCTCAAAAGTTTCTTGCTCCAAGAGAGTATCTTGAAAAACACCTGAGCCTCAAAACTGTCATCCAAGAACTTGAGGAACACAGTGTATGTTGAGTTTGGAGTTTTTAGTCTTTTTTGGGTCTGATTTGAGAAGATTTTTTGAATGCTTTCAATTCAAGAATAATGCAAAACAACTCTAAAGCATCTTTTGTGCCTGATGATCAGTGTAAATGGTTGGGTTTTTTTTTTTCAGGCTAAGAGACATGCATAACAGTCTCCTCAAGAGAGGGAGGAATCACTAAGAATTGCAAAGTAGCAATCCTAGTTTTAGGTTCTGATCCCATCTGTTTTTCCATGTTGTGTGACCTTTCCAAGTATACAGGAAAAACCTTCCATTGTGCGATTTCAAGTAGTTTGCACAGATCTTTTCTGTAACTTTACAGTGTTGTGTTTCCCACCTAATGGTGTTAAGTGCAACTCGTCTAGATAATAGCAATCTGTACCAGCAAGGAATATGGCTCAGGTTGGGTGAGCAATTACATACAGATTCCTGAAGTTTTCCAGATGATGGTGGCGTTCAGTTTGGCGCATTTACACAGCTACCAATTACTTTACAGCTGTCTCAGGCGTAGTTTCATCTATGTTTGGGGTGTATTGGGTGCAGTTTCATCTACGGACTGCAGCAAAGCTTTACATGACCGACTCTCGGTTATTAGAACTGGTGGTTCTGGGATCAGAAGATACCAACGTAGAAATGGACCCACACTGAGAAGAGTGCGACCTCCCCGTGGGCAGGACTCATTTGCAAAGCACCAGGTGCGGGAGCAAATTCCCCTTCCCTTGAGCATCCCCCGCCGCCGGGGGCAGCGGCGCTGCCGGTACCCTCGCAGGTTAAGCAGAAGCCGCAGCTTTAAGCAGGTGCCTAAATGACAGCACGCAAGCACCCTCAGGAGCACCGCACATGCCTCTCGCTTCCTCCGACCCCTCGCTCGGGCCACCCGTGGCCCGCGGGACTGCCCCGCTCCCCGGCGCTCCCGCACGTTCCCGCAC
>VWZF01003094.1:446558-463590 GCA_013396755.1 Sclerurus mexicanus
CCCCGCGGCGCCTGCTCGCCTCGCTCCCGGCCCCGCGGAGCGCAGAGGCGGCGGCGCTGCCCGGAGACCCGCGGCTCTCCCGCCGCCCGTCGGTCTGTTGCCCTGCTTCCCTCCCACGGGCCCCGAAACGCTGAGAGGTTCTCGATCAGCTGTTGCTTTCTTCTTCTCCACAACCCCCCCCGCCTCCATTTTTTTGAAGAAGTGAGGGGATCTCTCCTGTTACAAAACACGTTTTCCGTCCCTTTCCGCAGAAATCACTTAGTTTAGTTGAACACATGGCAAACTTTCATGTGGGGTATTTTGTCTAAACTTGCAGCTATTTACTCAGGGATGATCAGAGAGGACATTTCACTCACGTGGCAGCACGTGCTGTTTCTCTTATGCCTCCCCAGTATTAAGTGCAAGGATTCATGCCAGTAATATGCTCATCTTCTGTAAGTGTCCAGGGAAGGACTCCGTGGATCGATCCAAAACAAGGGTCGCAGCTGAACGTGCTGCCGCACTCATCATAGTTACTTATTTCTGTCGGCCCAGCACCTGAGTCAAGATAAGACTTCTGGTGCTGTGCAAACACATGAGCCCATGATGCTTTTCCTAGAGAGCTTGTGTTATGCCACCTACTTTATCAGAAACCCTAGTGGTATCTACAGATAGACTTTAGCTTTTTGCAACAGCAATGTATAGCTGCAGTTTCTGTTTGGTTCACCAATTTCTTTGAATATTTTGTTGTTTGGGGGAAAATGTTTTAAAATAAGCATATGAAAAGCAGTCAGTTGCCTGGTTTGTCTTTTTTGTTTTCCTTTGGGTTTTACACTTGTCCAAACAGCCAAATTAACAGAAAGCCCAGTAGGGTAAAACTTTCTAAATGTACTTACATTACTTTTGCTTAATGCATCATGACGCTGCTCTAGATTTCAGTCATCAACCCTCAGGGAGGATGTGTGTGATTCACTAACAGCAGGTATCCCTTTGGGCTAATAATCTTTACAAACTAGCACTGCCCAATGCATCCTCTTCTTTATGTCGTTGGGAGAAACAGTTCACGGAGCTTCTGCTCAGGAGTGGGTGTAAATGAGTTTCAGGTACAGCAGGGGAGGTCTCCCTTGTTACACCAAACTATAGACGAAACCTTCTTTTTCTTTCACCAGGTTTTTATAACGCTGACTGCTGTTACACTATCCAAGCATTGTAAGCATCTCCTGCAAAAACGAACCACCTCTTGGAACATTAAAACCTCTGGCAAACTTATCTGTGACAGCTGGTCTATTTGAAGTGTTCAGGATTGGTTTTGTTTGTTTGTTTTTGTGGTTGACAGAAAACGGGAAGACAGAAGTTGGACTGTTTGTGACAGGAAAAGTCTGTCGAGGAGACGCACATATTCCCACTGTGCACCTCGGAGCCCTGTAGCATCCCATCCCATTCTTGCAGGAGAGCTTTCTTTTTCTTGCTCTGCAAACAGTCTTCTTTTTCCAGCGGAGCAGGCTGCTGAGGCAGTAGTGAAAGGAGTTCTGAAACTGAAGGCATTTTTGAGTAATCCAATCAAGTCGACTCTGAACTAGGCAGGGATTTTTGGAAAGATGGTCTTCTATCTCTGATGAGGGGAGCTAGAATAACAGCTAGGAGGATCCACATGGGTAAATATCACCTAAAGTTTAGGTATCCAAGTGTGTTTAATTCCCACTTCTGGTGGTCTGATCATGTCTGCCATGGTGAGTGTTTTATCGGAAACCTGAAAGGTGGCAAGTGTAGACCGAGGTTCATCAAGGCAGGATTCAGATCATGCCAGCTCCCAATGCTTTGATAAAACTCCAGAAGGCTAAGTCCTTACTAAGCCAAAATATGTCCGTGTTTGAAACGGAAATAATCCCCTTTTCTGGCAAGTGCTTACCTCAGTTCTCCAAAGCACTGGTATGTTTTTGTAGGTATGAAAGAGTACCGCCTTCATCCATACCTGACATTACTAGTCAAAAGTTTCCTGTGTGGGCAAGAACTGAGAATTCTTCTATCTTATGTAATTAAAATCCCATTCCTTCCAAGATGAGTGTATATGGCAGGATAGTTCACATATGTAGCTAATCCATGTACTCTGTCTAATGGGAGAATGAAATGCAGCCTAACGCATCACTGTACACTTGACTCACAATCAGATACCATCATGCTGGCAATGTAACATAGATTTTATCTATCTGTTACTTAAGGATATTTCCTGGTTTGAGGGGTATTTAAAACAGGTATTTTAGAAGAGAAGTAGGAGAAAGAACGGTTAATGTAAAATGTAGCGAGAGCAGTTTTTTCATGCCATGGACTTTTATTCTCTCTCTTCTGTCATAGTAGAGCTTGAATTTATTACTAGTCTGCTCGTGTTTATTAAGAGTACTTACTAGAGACAATATGAAGTCCTTCTGACTTTGGTGAGACTGCAATTACTCCTTTTCACTCATAGTTTTGCAGTCATACCTAATGATCACTTGGTGTGTTTAGGGTGTGCAGTGTGGGAGATCATGAAACAGTTTTGCTTTTTAGTTATCTGCTTTCTGTAGTTGAATTATGTCAGGATTTGTAGTCTTCTGTGTTGTGTTCTTGTCTGTGAGTACTTTGCATCTACTTGTGGTCTTCCTTACAAAAAGCAGTGGTTTGCAGAGAATCTTCAGTTTTAAGATCTGGCACTAGCACAGAAATCTGTAGCAGGTGTTCAGTTTTTTGCTTAGTGGTGTTTTCCCTGATCATAGCTTCTCACAACTTAGTTTTGCTTTTAGCTGTCGAAGTATAACATACCCATTTCAATCCTGGGTCTGAAATCATTGTCTTATTGGTAATTTGTCAACAGGTTGAGTATCAGATTTATTATCTTGGGGGGGGGGAGGGGAGAAGCATATGAGAAATAGTTTCTTTGCAGTATTCTGTCATAACTTACCTGGGAACTCTAGAATTGGTACTGAAAAAGAAAGTTATTGGAAAAAAGATGGAGTGGGTTTGGCCTTCTCGGCTCACCTGCATGGTGATAACAAAAAAATCTTTGTGTTTTCCACAGACAGGTGAAGTCTGGGCTCTATTACAAAAGTTTGGGAAGGTCCACATTGCTGTGGTTTCTTTGTCATTTAAGTTATGTAGAAGAACATTTACTGCCCCTCTCTGTAAGTGGTCTTGAACAAATTAATTCTCTCTGGCTTGTGTCAAGTTCAGCATGATTGTACCTTCCTTCAGCAGGCCACTCTGGCATGAAAAACTGAGAGAGTATTATAAATGGACAGAAGCTGACAGTTTTTCTCCAAGTTATATGACCAAACACCTATGCCAACTGAGTATGCAGGCAGGTTCAACAAATCTGGCAGCAGGGCTTCCTAGGGCATTGTCAGCACACTGAAAATACATCCAGGCTAGGCAGAGAAACCTAATGCAGGAAAGCTGAGGTTGAGAGCCAAGTTCTCCAGACCTTCCCCTCACAGAGGCACTGCTCCTGACTTAGGGTGCTGTTACAGCAGGAGCAGGGAGGCTGAGACTGGGCCCACTGCATGAGGTGGGGCTAGTGAAGTGAGAGAAAGGAATCAGCCCTGGAAAAAAACCCTCTTTGGATTTTTTTTCTCTCTTAGAAAACACCTTTTTAAGTTAGGCGGTCTACCTGCACATCAGCTGCCCAGCCCCTTTGTCAACTGCTTCCAGACTTCTCAGGGACTGTGAGTTTTCAGATGGTTCTGTTTAGCAGAGAAGATGAGGGAGAGGTTGCTGGGCTTGAAAGGACAAAGTGTGAGATGTCAAGTATTTCTGAGGAAAACACCTTGATGTGTGCAAAGACTGACAGTGCTGTTGGAGCAGTGAAATCTGGCCTTGGGTTACATCAGGCACTGTAGTTCAGTAGCAGTGGTAGGAAGGACAAGGCTCTGCAAAAATCTGGTGCAGAAACACAGGTGCTGAGGCAAAAAGGAAGAGTGTCAAAGATGCATCTCAGTTGTCATTTCAGTGAGGTAACCTCAGCAGCATTGTTCTGAACACAACTGCACTTAGAGAGCCCAGAGAAGAGAGGATGTGGTCATTGACATAGAAAATTAATATCTCCTGGTAAGAGGTTTAATTTAGAATTCGATAAAATGCCAGAGCTTTGAGAGTACTTGACAGAAGAAACAGCACAAAGTTCAGATGGGATGAGTGTGACTGAGCAGAACCTTTGACTGTGTCCTGGTAGCAGGCTTGGTTGTCTGAGGAAGAAATTGTTTTGATCGTATTATGGACCAAGTTGCAGGTCAAGGCTTGGCTGGGAGGATTAGAGCTTGGTCTGATGCCTGTTAAGTTTAAATTGATAATCAATATTCATAAAGAGATATCAGAAGACAAATCAATATTTTAGCAGGAAGACAAGAGCCTTGAAGATGGAATGAAAGCTGTGATTTCAGCTAAAATCTGTCCAGTTCCAGAGGAAAACTATTGCTTAGAAGAAGTGACTTCTGTTTTTTCCAGACCGAAATATTTATGTGCTTCTGGTATGCCTGTACATTTTTGGGGGAGGAAAGCCTCGCTACCTGCGTGCAATGCCTAACTGCTCCAAACATTCCACACAATCTTCAGAGCAATTTTAAGAGTGAATCCTTTAAAAAGCATGCAAGTATGTTAATTTTTTTTTTTAATAAATGAGATTAGTCACCATTCAAACTTTTTTGACTTAACACTACAAGTACTACTTGACTGCAGCCATGGGAATGCAAACAGAATTGTGAGGACATACCAGCACAATTGTCCAGGTTAAATACTGCATGTGTATAGAAGGACATTCCCCCTGTGAAGTAAATCCAGAAACTGTACTGAACTATATGCAAATATTGAAGCAGGGGAAGGCTGAACAAAATTTTTGTCTCCGCTATAGAAATGCCAAGATCTGCTAAACCATGCAAAGATTTTAAAACATTAATCTCTGGCAAAACTTGTGAGCTGAGTTTGTCTATTTGTAGTTGTGGGCTTATTGGATTTCTGGAAAGACAGTAACTGAAAAAAAAAGGAAAAAAATGTGAGACAGTTTGAAACAGCACTTGAAAGTAAAAAAAAAAAAAAAAAGATCCTATGTGGATATCTCAGCCTCCACTATTAGGGGCAGCTCACTTTTTATCTCCTCTACTGAATTAAAGTCACTGAGTTTTCACGGAAACTTTTGGGTGCTCAGTTTGTGAATGTCTAGCCACAAAAATCGCAATAGAAGCAACCGAGCGTCTTTGACAACACATTCTACTTTAGGCACTTCAGTGGCCATTTGTTATTAAAATAAGGTGAGCTAAGTGCAGAGCTGTGGAAAACTTTATTCCAAGTATCACCCTTCCCCTACACCCCTCTTCCAACCTATTTGTAAGCATCTGATAGTCCTTCGAGGCAGGTAGTTATAACCAAAAGCAAAACAGTGAAGAACAATTGTGTCACAGGGTGTCAGGATCTGGAAATGCTATGAATTCTTACCAAATCAGTGTTTTGCTAACATTCCAAAAGTAACAAGGGTGAATGTGTCTTTAACAGTACTGATAGTTTATCGTGTTCCGTTATGATACAAGAAAACAAACCAATTGTCAGTATTTTGTATGAGTCATGCTAGTTGTGCAAAGAGCTGCTTGAATGTGCTTGAGGTGTTTCAGTTAACCCTCAGTTGCTCCCTAAAGTACACGGAGTCCTGGGTTCGGCGGGAGGGGAGGGGATCTTGTTCCAGCCCTAGAAAATCTACGGTGACAGGCGTGCATCGGAAGAGTGACGGTGCCGGTGCCGGGGATGCAGGGGCAGCATGACGGAGGGTAGAGCCGGATTGCGGTGCCTGCGTGGCGTGCGCCGCTCGCGGAGGCGTCTGTGGAAGTGCTGCTTTAAAATAATTGCAAACAATCGAACTAATAGTGGAAGGGGGAAATACCCTTTGGTGACCTGAAGGGAAGGGGAGGGCTGGGGAGGGGTGCGGGAGCCTTTGCCGGTGCCGGCGGCGGCCGCGAGGGGGTGCGGCGGGAGCGCGCTGTGCCCGCGGCAGGGACGGGAGCGCGGCGGACGGGCAGCCCCGCTCCTTCCCTCCTCGGTCCCCGAACCGGGCCGTGGAGTGCCAGCTGCCCCCTGCCCTGGAGCTTTGTGCTGAGCCGTGTGGGAGGCTTATGAGGATGTTTTTCAGTCCTTGGGCCCCGTGGGAGCTTCACCAGTATCAGAAGGTGATGTGAGGATGCCAGCTTGGAAGGCAGTCTCCTGAAAATCAAGTTGGGGTTGTTAAGGCTATTGTGTTGAAGATCAGCAGATGTGTAGGTAAACTGATAGACTTAAGTCCTGGAAAACAGTCTGCTCTGATCTCATGATAGGAGTGTGAAATCACCCAATGTGAGGTCACAGTGATGTTCAGGAACATGCTTTTCTTCTCTTTTCCTTCATTTTCTAAGTTCCTTTCCTCCCACATGCTTTCTACCCCTTTATTCTTCCCTTTCTTTCTCCTTTCCTGCATTTTGTCCCTTCCTTCTTTACTTTCTTCGTCCTTTCCAGTATGTGTCCCACTGTCCTCCTCTTGTGCCTTTTTGTCATTTTCTTCCTTCATCCTTTTCTTTCTCCCTCCCTTCTTTTCTCCATCCTTCTTTCTTCCCTTTTGTCCCTTCATCCTTTTTCTTAATTTTTTTCCTCTCTTCCCTGTCCATCCCATCTGTTCTATTTCTGTTAATGGAGAAAAAAACACAATAGAAAGTAAAGCGAGATATTTCATAAGGGACTTTAACATAACCTCCTGCCTGGAGTAACTGCTGTTTTTTTATTTGCACACAGATTACTGTTTGTGTCTGGTTTTGCATTTCTGCTTGTGCAATTTTCTGTGGGAGCATTAGATTTGGGGAGAAATTGACCATGTTATGTAGTTTGTTCACCATGGGCCATTTGACTCCTAGCTCTTGACAACCAAGTCCACAGGCTTTGCAGATCAGGGAGGATGAGAGAAATGTTAATCCATTTGCGACAGTTCACTTGGGAGCCTTTCCTCATTCTCTCTGTGCGTCTCTTTCTCAGGTTTTATGAGCTGATGGTCCTTCCACCTCTGTAAGCAGGGGGAATCCAGGTCAGGCAGTTTGGGCTTGGCATTCAGACACGGACTCAGGCTGAGCCTTGCTCAGTGCGTTTCTCCTGCATTAATAGCTTTCATGTCACCCTTGAGTCAGCCACATGCCATGTCCTATGGCTAATGGTTAATCCCTTTGAAGACAGTTACAGAAGCATGAATGCATACTTGAGGTGACTAAGTGGAGTCCTTGGTAACATCCAATTGCAGAGGTGATAGAGGTTGCTACCACTGCCAGTACTGCTAGAAGAGTTAAATTTTAAATTCAATACTGGATGAATTTGTTTGTGTGTATGTGTGCAGATGTGATGTTTTAGTGGGATTGTTGGCTTCCACAGTGGCAGACTCTTCAGTTTTATTTTGGGGAAGTCCACTGGGCGTAAAAAAAGAGAAAAGGGGGATATTTTGTCAATGTATTGTGCCTGTATTTGAAACAGCACTGAAAACTGCTCTGCATTATTGCATTATATTTGGAATGGATGCCACTAAATAAAACTGGTCCTGTTATTCAGTGAATACGTTTTTGCATGTAGTCTTGAGTTGTGCCTAATAAACTGTTATTGTTTGTATCATCACAGCCCTTGAGCTCTAGCTGAAATCTATATCCTTCAAACTGCCCTCTGTGGAACAAGCTCAGTCTGCCAGCAAGCTCTTAGTGCCTAGGAGCATACAGTCTTTGCGTGTCCAAGGTCACAACAGATCACAGTCTGATCCCAGGTCAGAAACTAAAGTCTCCTGACTCTCAGTGTAATCTCTTTCTTCAAACCACCCTTTTTTCTGACATGTGGTCATTCTAGAGATAAGAATAACATGGAAGTATCACAAACCTGTCACCCCTTTGTTTTTCGTTTTGGTGTGCAAAAAGATTCCTTTGTGAAAATTGATTTCTTGGAGGGCAGTGTGTATTCTTGGTATGTCTCCTGCACAGGAGACACAAAGATGGGGAAAGACTTTAGCTACCGGGAACATTGCTGTCCCATTGGTATTATGTAGCCAGCTCTATGGCAGGGGCTGTTTCAACATAGGAAAGATAAAGGGATGAAGGGCATCAGAGAAGATGTCAATTATGTCACTGTGCCAGACCTGCATGTTCAGGAAGAGTCACTGGTAGGATTTGAGAGACTAACAGAGAAAGCTGTATTAGAAAAATTTTTGAGCAGGCTGCTTCCAAGGGTGGCATGTCCCATTACAAGAACAGAAAAGGAACTTCCCATGCAGAGCTTCTCCTTTCCGGTGGGAACAATATGACCTATAAAAACTGGTGTCCCAAGGCAGCCAGTGCCTCCTCATTGTTTGTGCCCTCTACTGCACTTCTGCAGTGACCCATACCAGCTTTACAGCAGTGTTACTGATCACCTCAAGAGAAATTGCTGTAGAAGAAGTTAGTTAAACTTTTGAAGAGCTAACGTGAAAATATGAAAGTTGCTAGTTGGACCTGTTCTTGGAAAGGGTGGACTGGAAATGCAGATGGATAAAGTGCGCTGTAAGGAGTGTATTCTCTGTCAAACTCTAGAGGATGAACGCAACTGCCAGTGCTCTTATGGTGTTAGTTAAAATGCACTGCTTTTAAAAGTGAAGGTAGTCATGCAAAGCAGGAACTTGCCTGGACGTGTGCAAGACTTCTGTCACTCACAGCACCTGAGACAAGAATTGCCATAATTTTTTTAAGATATGCTATAGTTTAAAAAGCTATGGGATGAATGCAGAAATTACTGGGTGTGGATTTTTTTGTGTTACAGGCTTCTAGTTGGACCAATGTTCTGAGCAAATTATTGCCAGACTTAATGTTGTAGATTCCAGGAGTCCTGGCCTCATCTTTTTTATGTTGGTACATTTTGATTTAAATGCAATTTTTACTTAAGCATGTTGTTCACGGCATGTAAGAAAGTGTTGCAAATGTACAAAAGGATAAGTGTAAATCCTGGATGATGAACTGTGGAAAAGAGAAACTGATTGTCAACCAGCATGAAATTGGTGTTGAGCGCAGGCTTTCCTGGCTGTACAAAGTGCCATCAAGGTCAGAAATTGGGAAACTATTCCAGAGCAATAATCTGAAAGGAGAGCAGGGGGGACCTTGAAATAAGGTCAGACTGAAGGATATAAAATAGATAACTGTCCTTGTAAGTCAGGACTATTCCTAGTTTATTTGGCATTTCTATGCCCTGATTATTTATCCCATCTGTGAATGAGGATGTCTCTCATACCATTCTATCGTCATTCTTACAGGGAAGACCTCCTGGGTGAGGAGCCTCCTTGCGGGGACCATCCTTCCACAAAATTATCTTTACTCATCCTAACTACAAAGTCTCTCGTGAGGCTCTCTTCAGTTTCCATACATGTCAAAACCCACTGGTCTCAGCAGCCGGTGTTCTTGCTTCCATTCCCAAAATGCTGTCTGCTCTCATCCCTTCTCCAGCTCACACCTGACTGTTAGAAGCTGATGGCAGGAATCAGGCTACCCCCAGTTTCCAGGCAGGTTGCATGAGGGGAGCCAGTTCTTTGGCTGAGTGTGTGTTGTACCTAACAGCAGGATGAAGGCAGAGCTTGGTGTTAAGCCATCTTCACTGCTGTCCAAAAAAGGGCAAGGGAGGGGATATAATTTTTAAGAGCTGTTCAGAGAAAAGTAGCTTCATCGAGGCATTTTGTTTATAATTGCACAGCTGCTGCCAGTGACATTGCTTCCTCTTGAGGGGAGGTGCTGAAGAGAGTTTCCCAGGGCACCAGAGATGGCTGAGGGTGGTTTAGTTCCAGGGTGGATTTTTAAATGCTTCTCATGTTCACTCTAGGCTTCCATGATTTTCCATCTAGTTGACTTTGAATGCAAGTGCCATCAAAGCTGAAGTAAGCTGCTAGGTCTATATCATCTCGTTCAGTCCAGGGGCTGTAGTTTAAGTCCTTGGTGTCTCTTTCCCTTTTGATTGCCAACAGGTTAGACTTCTCTCCAGTGATAAGTTGCATTAGTGCTTGTTACCCCAGTGAGCTTCCCTGGAGATCCTCCATGGCACTGGCAAGAGGGAAATAGTATGACAATGAGATGAAATGGCAGGAGGACATATTATGGGTAGGAGGGATTACATCCACTGTTCTGTCTATGAGCTAAGGTCCCCTCTCAGCTGCACAGGTGATTTTGCTACAGATGGCATCCTGTCTTTGTCTTGCTCATGCCTTTTTGCCCTGCCAAGTCTGTGGTGAAAACTCTTCTTCTTGTGGGCATTTGGCTCAAAATCATCATCAGCAACTTCTATCCCATTCCTCTCATCCATTACAGGCAGTTTTGGGGTAAGCATGTCTGTGTATCACTCTGTCCTGTCAACAGTTAAGCCCTGAAAGGAAAATGATCCTCCAGCTTACTTTCAAGCAAGTTGACCTGTAAGGAGTGCATCAAAACTCCTTGAACATCATTGGGAGTATTTGCAGACTTAACCTTGAGCACTTGCCTAAGCATCTGGCAAATGGAACTTGCTGGGGCTGTGTGCAAGGAGAAGTTACCACGCCTAGGGCTAGGTTTTCCCTTCTCTCACCCTACATTGGTAATATAAGCAGGTGTTCTCTGGTAAGTCCCAAAAGGGCCAAGTAAAAATGCAGTTAATGACATGGCAAATTATTTAAACTGAGACTTAACAAGTGGACTTCTGTCCTTCAAAAACTGTTTGGAAGAAATTGATATGATGCATTGTATCATGTCTGCTGATCTATAGATGACCGGCAGAGAAAGATAATTAAATATCTAATGTTTGTTATTGAGGTTAATGTGTAACTCAGCTGATGCGTGAAATCAGGTATGTTCGGAGATGTTTTGGCATCTTTTTCATCTTATCCTCTTTATATCAGCAAAGTGGTATCTGATTCTCATTCTAATCTCAACTACTTAGCTTTCGCAAGGAGCAAACTCTATTATTTTTTTCCCTCTGGAGTCATGCTAGAGTAATATTAGTGCAAACATATATGCAGACTTGTACGTTCCAGTCCATCCAGCAGGAGAGGAGTTAATTTTAAGTGTTCAAGACCTCCTAGAGTTATATGATATCAGAGAATTTCTCCACTGAGGAAGTGTCAAGAAAAGAAAAAGCTTCTTTTCTAAGTCATTTTAAACTTGTGGTTCCATAAAAATGCTGAAGCTCCTGGAGAGACCTCCTTGGAGAGTGGTCCTGTGAAATATGTCAACAGCTGGATGGCACAAATCTGGAAAGCACTGCTGTCCTTAAAGAATTGAGCTGAAAGCTGCTATGAGAAAGCAGTGCATTTTCCCAAATAACCTTTTTATTCTGTATTAATGTTATAGGGGGAACAAATGCATATTCTCCTGATAGTGTGAGGAAACAAGGTCTTCATGGAAAAGCGGAAATCCACACCATGGCTCAGCAGGGAACTGTAGAAATGTCCAGAATAGCGAGTTCACTTTAATATTTTTTTTCTTTTAAAGAAGCTAAAAGAAAACAAACTGTTAACAACTCCCTTGACAGATTAAAGAATTAACAAGTGGTCTTGGGATTGCCTTGCTTCATGGCACATTTCATGATGTTTCTCACTATCAGTTTTATGGCAAAATCCAGTCCATTTCAGATCAATGCCAAAGACCCCAGGCACAAATAAGAACTATTAATCACTTTGAAGTTAAGGGATAAGAACAACTTGAGATATTTAGAACTGAAGTTTGTTTTGAGGCTGTTTACATTTACAAAACCATGGTGACTGCTGGCTCTAAACCGGGGAGTAGATAAGATAAAAAGCATAAGACAGGATTACTCTCCCAGCGTTTGCACATCCTTCTCCTGACCATCAACAGGGTATATGTGGGTCCAGTAAGACTGCCTGAGGGTTGTCCTCAATGTTGCAGTGGAAAGCCCCACCTCACCATGGCCAGGTCCCTCCAGGAGCCTGTCAAGGTTCCCAGCCACCTGCAAACCCCATCAGGGAAGCAAGAGGCAGCTTTTAAATCTGGTTCATTCCACAAGGGCTCCCAAGTATCTCACCTAACCCAGTGGTACTTCCTTCCGCTGCAGCTGGCTGACCTGTAGGGCATTGCTATGGCCAAGGGTATCATAGCCAATGATTTCTGGTTACTTTTTTTCCTATTTCTTTTCCCTGTCACCTGTAAACAACTGCAGCTGTAGATGGAATACTAGGCTAGTCCAGCTTTTTGTCTGATTGGCATGGTCATTTTTATGTGTGCTGAAACATGCTTTAGGATGGAGTGAAGAATGGGCGTGTGGTCATGTTTGACAAGGGAAAATATTGGGTGTGGGGGGTTTTTCAAGCAGGAGTGGAGAATACACACTTGACCAGGAATGAAGGTATCAGCGTTTCAGAACATCCTTCCTTAAGCAGCTGCCTATTTCTTAGGTTTTCACTGCTGTGCTTCTGTACTGTTGCTGCTACATCTCTTCCGCCAGAAACACCATCCGCATTCTAAGTCAGCCTAAGTCAGCTCTTGCCTGGAGCATGCTGTATATAATAACGTTTATAGGTAGGAATGTGGGGGTGGAAAGACCACATGAGGTCATAAAGTTTTTTTGGAGTTGCAATTTGATCCAAAAAGTGAATTACCAGGTGCCTCTTCAGAGAAGCATTGGAGGTTATATTTAAATACCTCATTTAGTCAGGCCTTTTACTCCAGAAAAGAATCAATTCCATTTATTCTCTAAATGTGCATTTGTTTTACCATAGCATAATTCTAGGATGATGTTTAAATTGATCGGCAGATTGAGTTTAACAAATTAAGACATAAAAAAATAAGAAGACAATGCTACGTATCATTTTTCCTAAGAGGGATTTACCAAGCTACTGAGTAATAAAACTTTTAAAAGGCAATACATTTCAGCTATTTGTTTTCATAAATTTACCTTTGCTTTGCAGAAGAAGGAGAGAATAGGGGTAATGTCCCAGTGCTGTAATCAGGACTTGAAATCTCACGGCCACGGTGGATGTCGCATCAGTCAGTAGGCTTTAATCAGGAAGAGGTTGCAGAGAAGCTTTGGTAGCAATCTGCAAATGTATGTACTGTTGCTGAAATGGTTGTTACCTCTCTGGGAGTCTTCTTGTAACAGAAGGTTCATAAGAAAGGTGTTACACTCCTGTAAGCTGTAAGCAGGGCAGCAACTGTTTGGGAGGCTGTTGGGTCTGCTCCTCAGCAGAAAATGCTGCTGGAAACACAAGTTCTTTTTGCTCTGTTTCTGTACAGTACTGTTTATGTCTGGTCCCCTACACACTTTTTCAGGCATTCAGAAGGAAGAATCAGCTGGAGACAAAACCAGCACTGCTTGTGCATACTTGGAAAGGAACAGTCTGTGGTCAGTGGTCCACTTATGTAGGGGCACCGGTAGAGCTCATCCAGGTGAGCCTTTAAAGTGTATGCATAAAGCCATTGGATCACCATTTGCCTTTTTCCTTTTTTCTTTTCTTTTTTTTATCTTTTTAAAGAATTTTTAACCTAGCTCTAAACCAGAGAGAATTAAGATCACTTTATTTCTAAAGGTGTGTCCCCACCATAGTGTGACTACAGCACTTTAGATTCACACTTTGTGTTAGTTCAGCTAAAGTTTTGCAGTCTACTCTTGTTTCAACAGCCCTAAAATTACTTACCCATGCTGATGAACCCAGGCTAAGCCTCTAAACTCCATCGGGGAAAAAAGAGATCCAGCCTTCTGTGCTGCTGTGGTGTTACACATGGGACCATGTTGAAGAGGAGGAGAGAACTGTGGAAAAGCAGGGCAGGAACAGGACTGAGATTTGTGGGGCTGGACATTAAGCAGTGGGAAATGAGTGAATGAAGAGAGGTCCTTGGTGGAGAACAAAAAAAGGAGAGATGAGAGTGAGAGCAGAGAGCTTGAGAAACAAGATGTGTTCAGGAGAAAAGGCTGCAGGAGGAGTAAGGGAGAGACACAGGATCACTTGGCTCAGTGGGAGACTGTAGGTTGGAAAAGGGGGGAAACTGAGATGTGACAGACCTACAACAAGGGTGGAATGAGTGGAACAGAGAAGGAAGGTGGCCTTTCAGGGGGAGGAAAAAGGTTGCTGATACAGATGGTGTTGGGCAGCCCTACTTCCCCTGGGCTTCACATGCAAAGTGACTTCACTGGCCATCCTTATCATCTTTTCTTAGCTTGTTCAGCCATGCTGTTTCCATTCAGTGACCATGGCAACCCAAGTTTTTGACTGGCTGTTCTAGGGTGGTAGCTGTAATGATAGCAGTAGTGAGAATTGACAGAGGGGAGGGGAGGGGGAAAGCAAGCAGCTGCGGAGCAGGGGAAGTTGCCTGAGTACAGTAATCGTGTTTGGCAGGTCAAGGGTGAACCGTGGCCTGCGGGAGTTGTACAATGCCCAAGGCTAGCAAAGTGGTGTTATAATAAACCCCAGATGTTTCCGCTATTTACAGTGTATACGTTATGTTTAAACCTGAAAATGCATCCTAGGATCTGGTGGGTAGGGAAACGGTTATTAGCTGCTTGGAAATGATTAGCTGGTAATGTATCTCTTTCCCCTTGATATTAGCTGTTGCCTGTTTAAAATATAAATCTTCTAAGCAGAGACCCTCATGAGCAGCTTCTTTGCCAAATCAGTGGTTCCATTTAGCTTCATGAGAAATAACACCATCCCCCCTGACAGGTTTTTGGGAGGCTGCATCCTGGGCACAGCAGCCCTGGGAGCCATGCTCACAGCCAAGCAAGCATTGGTGTGGGAGAGGCACCACTGTCAGGCAGTGGAGCACAGCCAGCCACAGGTGCACAGAAAGTGCTGGCTAATCTCCCCAGACTAATTATTTTAGAGCTGGGAGGCAGAACCCTTGTGGTATGTCATGGGCCATAGCAGAACTTTGAATAAGCATTTAAGTGGGGGGTGGGATTTAGTTGATCAGGCTTTTATGTCAAAGCAATGACTTGTCTATGAGAGTAAAGTAGTCTGTAAATTTAGAACCACATGGTTGCTTTGCACAGACTCTCCAGGTGAGCAGTCCTACAGACAGTCCAGGCCAGGCACTCAAAATATTAACATTTAAAATGTATGTTTTCCATTGTGGGAAGGCCTTGTTCAAAGGCTCCTATTCAGGGATGGACCATTCTGAGTGAAATACACCAAAGTAACCCAAATTTGGAACGGACATGCTAGCTTCAGTGTTTTATTGGATTTAACTAACCCAAGGAAAATGCACACCTGCAATGAATCCTGATTAATTCCCCACACATGGCCCCTGCCTACTCTTGCTTCTCTGTGTGTCAGTCTGCACTATGCTATGCTCACAGATCATGTGGGCACTTGGGATACAAAGGGACTTGTCTGGACGCCTCACCATGGAATGTACGGACTAGCTCTTTGTGTCAGGAGTGGAAGAGAAGGGCTTTAAGATAGATTGTGCAAAAACGTTGCTGAAGGTCAAGTAACAGTTTGCAAGGAAAATGGGCAAAAATTGAGTCCTCACATGGATGCACCAGTTTACTTCTGGTGAGAACCCTTTTTTGTCTAGTAGACTGGCACATGTTGGGAGAGTTAAGTAGTCACATTACACAGCACTTGCCATGTCTTGATATGGGTTTTGGGTGTGGATAGAAATGAACCTTGGGGCTTGGGAAGAAAACTATGCTGATTTTGAGTTTTTGTTGAGTTTTTCTCCATTATTCTCTGTTCCTACTCCAAACACTCCCTGTGCAGCTATCCCATCACATGTCTACTGTGACTTCTATTAAGGTTGATGTCTTTTCTTCCTGAGCTTTATTGTCCTCCCACATCCCATGTGCCAGCCTTAGAGTGATTTTCTTGAATTTTAGCCCCGATGGACAACTCCCTGCCTAGCCATCCAGTTTTACAGTATTTCACATCACACCTCATAAGAAGGGATCCAGTACAAGCATTCTGCTAGGCAGACTGCCTGTGTGATGTGAATGACTCTCTGTACCTCTCTCTGATTCACTTGGACTCATTACTGTAGGTGAAGTGTTAATCATTTGTGTTAATAGTTTCTAATGTGATACTCCAGTTTTACATGAAGTGAGCCACACCAGTCAGTATAAATTCAGTGCCTGAGATGACTGAGTGTAAAATAACCAAAGCTCTGTTACATCCCATTCTATGACCTGGCTTCCCCAATGGAAGGTTAAATGCATAGAAATGTCATTTGCCTGAGACCTTTTTTGAGTGCTATACTTACCTGCTTTCCTGATTGAGGACTTTTTTAATGTTTTTTGTTTAATTCAATGAGATGATGAAATTTTTTTCATATTGAAGCTACTGAATAAGAGTTGAATCAGGAAAAACACTTATTTTTCTCTCCTGATCTGTGCTTTAAATTGACGTGCCTACCTTTTGGAGGACAGAATGACTATAATTAAATGTGACTCAAAAAGTTGGTCTGTCCTTCTTTGTTTAGCTAGTCTGTTAATTATGAATGCAAAACATGTTTTAGTAGAATTTCTGCTTTTCTCCTGTCCTATGTGTCTAGCATATTCAGCTAATGCAAATCCTTGTCTTCTTCTGTATTTTGGTCTTTATCTATCCTGCTGCAGAACAATCAGAAAAATAACTAATACATGAGGTAATACATTATTTTCCAGCATAAAATCAAAAATATAAGAATTTATAGTGTGCTTATGGGTATATTTAGTTATGCAACTGTCTAAATAAATGGAGGGCAGAGACAGCATATCCTCAGAGCTTGGAAAACTGAGTTATCAAATTGAGAATAAGGGCTATGCTCAATTACAAATAAGTTAGCAAATAAAAGTTGCAGCTAAGAGTCAGCAACCAGTGAGAATCTTCTTTCTCTCTTTTTTTTTTTTTTTTTTCCCCTTTTCTGGAGAAAGAATGCGTTGTAGAAAGGAAAATGCTGGTTAAAGACTTCTGTTTAAGTCAGTTCTCCCTCTGACTAGTTAAATTGTGTTTAAAATTGAAACAAGGGAAACAAGCCATGGGAATTAACAGCTGTAAAACCTCTTAGTACTACTGAAACAATACCATCTCACAAGTACTGATAAATACTGAGAAATTATAAACTTCTCTTTT
>VWZF01003094.1:463633-519933 GCA_013396755.1 Sclerurus mexicanus
TAAATTACTCAGAAAGATTAGGATGAAGATACTGGAAGAAAGAGGGCACCTGGCCTGGGACCTGTTTACCTTTCTTGTTATGGAAACCTGGACTTCCACATTTGTATGTTGGGTTTTGTGTGTATTCAGTCAACCCTAGACAAGTCTGTGAAGGTTACAGATGGAGGTGCCATACAGTGCCAGCAGTGATGATCCTTTTGTTGGTGATTTGCTAGATTTAGAGCCTTCTCTGTGCACTCCCAACTTGATATCAGAGCTTGATGAGCATCTCTGAACATACACTGTGTGCTCACTTCATCACAAATAGCCTGATTGTTCTGGAGGCTCCAAAAGAACACTGGTTTGATACTGCTTTTTCTTAATCCTTGATTTGTTTACATATTACTGGAAATTCATGAAGCTCATGGGATAGAAAGTTTGCAAAAAGATCAGACCTGGAAATAATGTATGGAAAAAGTATGCCTTAACCTCTTTCAGGAAGCAGTGATTAAAATGGCAAAATGCAGTAGACATTCAAAATAATTATACTGTTGTTTTTTATTATTATGTTTTTCAGCCATGTTGGGTTCTGTGATATCTTTCAGTAACCAGAGAGTGATTCAGAAGGAGTTAATAGTCCAAAAGCAGAATGCTTATCATCTACAGAGCATTTTGCTGTATTGATTGTTTCCATTTCTCTTAGCAATAATGGTGTCCTGCTTGGTTGCTTCCTACATAAAATTCCCTTTGCAGCCAGAAGGGGGACTCAGGATATTAAATTTCAGCAGATGCGGTGAACTCATCCCTTATGTTCTTTCTTCTGAACATTCCTTTCTGATACTATTGTGATTCTTTTTTGGCTTCCTCCCTCAATCTTTTATGACTTTCATTGTCATAGCTTTCGTTATTATGTACTTTGCAATGTAGGACAAATTTTGTGGAAGGAAATGCTTGGCCTTGTGTCTGGAACCAGGGTCCATTCTCCATCAGGAAGAGGTTTAGTGTATCCTTCCTTTGTCTGTTTCTCATAGGGGTTTTCAGCCCATGTAATGCTACGTCTCCCCACAGTATATTTTCAGTGTGTAGGTAGGATCCCAGACTGTAATTAGTACAGGAATATTTTGGTGGTTGTGACACCCCAACAGAAGAAAGTGTTGTGAGACCCAAGAGGGTCCTGGTTTGCTCAATGAGCTTTGAACCATCATCCAGCTCATAACAGAAGAGAATAAATTGGCGTTTCTAAGCAGAGATATGCATGTTGTTTCATGTGCAATTGAACAATCTGTTACAGAATAGCCAGAAGTAAAAAAAAAAAAAAGTTGTAGAAAAGCCAAATTGTATGGGTACATTATTTTAGGTAGACAGCAGTCTCAGCTTTTGCACATCACTAGGGAGCGAATCCTGCCTGCGACTGAGCTTCTTGTGAGACAGCCCTTTTCTCTGTAGTCATGCCACCTTGCAGGACTGAGTTTTATAGGAACTTAATACACCTGCCAGTTCTGCTGCTGGGATTGCATAACAGTTTCCATTGTAAACCCCTGTTTTCCCAAACCCTTTTAGGATCAAGCTTTTATCTTTCATTTATTTGTGTAATATGAGTTTCTTTCTCATGTCTTCTAGAAAATCTGGACAAAAGAGATGACTGGCAACCCCCCAGAGTTCAGCACAGTTGGGAGGAAAGTTATGCATTCTGCCTGTTACATGCTATTTTCAATGAAAATCCAGATTGGAACTTGACATGATACCATCCTTTTTGGGATAATGTGGTTTTGTTTGGTTTATGAAAGACTGGTTTGTGAATTTTTTCTTTTTCTTTCTCTCTCTTTTTTTTTTCTTTTTTAAGACAAGGTTAAAGAAAGAAGAATGTTGCACTATATAAGAATTAGTCTGAATGCTATGCAGATGGTCTCTAAGGGAGATTTGATTCTGGTTTCATTCTTCAATCATCTCACTCCTGACAAGCAGCAGCACAGATTTTACAGTTATTTACTTCAGATAGCTTCAGAGAGGCACAGTGGCCACATGTGATGAGTCTAGAGACTTTATTTTGTTTCTGATTCTGCTAGAAATAGATAAATCCACTGGACTGCTGCAGCTTGACACCAACACCAGTGGGTGGGATCCTCCTTGCTTTTCGTAACCTGGACTCTTTCCTGGGGAATTGTCTCAGGGTACTCTCATGTGAGACTTTTTATCCTGTTGGTATAGTAAGGACTGTGCAGATTCCTGCCTTCTTTGTAGCTCAGCTGTCTAAACCTGAACAGTGCTGCTTTGAGGTTTGGTGGGGCTCTGTGTTGAAAACAGCTTTGTTGCAGATTGGCTTACAGTTGTCCTTTTAGTGCTCTTCAGTAACTTCTCAGCAGCAGAAAAGAACTTTTTGTGCTGGATGCTGTGTGTATACAAGGTGATTCATTACTGAAGTCAGTGTCTTGGATAGGAAGTAAAAGCAAAGGAAAAGTTTCCTGTTCCAGAAATAACAACAAATTGAAACTTTTAATAGAAATTTTATATAGCAGATAAATCTCAGATGATATGCAAAAATCTCCAGCTCAGTAGTAGCGAAATGAATCTATAGTGCACAAGGGTATTATCCTTGAGAATGAAACAAAATGGAGGTTAGGAAAAGGATGGGGCATTGGTCTGATTGGTTCTTTTGTGCTGAACTTTGTAACTACACTGATGTCTTTCTACCCTGAATGATGCATATTAACATGTACGAGAGTTAACACACGAAGTCACTGTCATTAAAGTCAGGTTTCTTAAATCAATGGAATTGAAGCAGACAGAGCATTGCCTCTAGAAAGACCTTTTAGGACTAATTTAATCCAGAAGTTTATTGATTCAACTTAATTTGTTAAGATATTGATTTTAATGTGAATTTAAACATAAATCAGTTTTAAAACAGTTTAAATGTGTTCACACTGAAGCTTTGCATTGGTTTACATAAAACTGATTTATTGTTTAATTAGATATCTGCAACTTTGGGTATAGATAAGATCTCTGGTTTTTTCCCTCAGAAAGACCATAGCGTGTTTCTCCATATTCTGGGGTGAAAGTCTAGCTGTAACGAATCAATGACAAAGCATTTTATTTTCGCATGGGGCCTGAATTTTACCTTAGTACTGTGCTGGTCCTTCAGTTTTTATCGTATAGCAAATGAAGCCCTGGATACTGGAAAATTGATATAATCAATTTTCAGGCTGTGATTTTATCTAAAACTGTGACACACAAAAAATTTGTAAGTTTAAAAGAAGAAGTGGGGGAAGGGAGTTTTACTTGTTTTACCATGTCTTTATTCTTTTTGCTAGCAGTCTGTTCAGAATTCATGTGGAATTTATTCTCCAACTCCTTTTTAGCTAAAATTTACCATATAGTTTCTGTTCTGTTAATAGAGAGTCTAGACTGGGGAGTAAGACTCAGTAAATTATGCATATTGCTTAGTACCCATTATATCTTTGAGCTGCTTTACAAAGTTCACCTGTGCCTTCTACATAAGGAATGTATGTAAGGAATGCCCTATAATAAAATGCCCTATAATAAAAGCTGTATATACTCTCTATGAGAGTACCTACTGGTGGCCACAATCATAAGGGTTAGAATGTTCAGTAATTACTAACTGCTTGATACAAGTTTTAGTATTTTTCACATAGTCAGAGCTTTTAAGGTCATTGAGAGATTTTGACAAAAGTTTGACCCAGCAGCATGGGCTAAATTGTTGTGGACCAGAAGCTTCAGGCTCGACTTGATAGTCTGGAGAGCTATTTCACAGATTCTCTGTATTTGTGTGATGATTCCACTCCTGTATGAACCACTATTTACCATTCACACATACACATGCAATTCCAGCACTTACTGTTGATCTAGAATATACTTTTTAAAAGCCATGTAATTTTCCCTACATACTTTTTTCATTTTTGCCTAGAGTCCAGAAACCATTTCAGAGTTGCATAAATTGTCTTGTCTGCTCTCCAGTGATTGCTGGGCCATAGTGTGTTTCTGCATGCTTTATTGATCATGTGGTTATGAATTTTTTGGAGGCTGACCTTTAGAAGTATGTCTAATCTTCTATAATAATTTAGCCAATAGAGATACTTCCAATTATATCTTTCTTCCAGCTGTTTCTGATTGCAAGTATTTAGTACTGTTTATTCATAAGAATTTTGAGGAAGTTTTTGTTGTCTGAAGATAGCCTGTGTATCTTCAAACAGATGTGACATAAATGCATCCTTTTTGCTGCAGTTTCCACTTCTCTTTTGCCACAGCTGCACAGTATAAATGTGGAGTTCAAATGTGAAGTTCATGCATGTTTTAAGTAAATTATACTGAAGCATTCATGATGAGCTCCACATACTGTGCAGGTTCATAATGATAATAGCCATGTTTAGATTTTTGCTAAACTGGGTTTGAGCTCATAGTTTTTATGCAATGCCCAGGTGCATCCAGATTCGCAGTTCTGAAAGGAGTCAAAAGGCTTTCTGTCTCATTGGCTAAAGCATTTGCACGAATTCTGAAAATAAAAAGAAAAAAACTAAAAAATTTTCTTACAGACCTTTCCAAGTGACAGCCACTTCTGTCAGCAGAAGTGACTTGGGCTAGTTGTGCCATGTCCCTGGGGAACAGCACATCCTTTTGTTGTGGGTGTGTCACATTTCTGAAATTGTCAGACCACATGATTTTTCCCTTAGCAGTCATCTTTCAAATGGACTTAGAAATGGAGGCACCTTCGATACCTGTGACATTTTCTGCCTAATGGAGATTAAGGCAGGCAGAGGAAATTGAATTTTCAGGTGTTATGTGGCTGGGATGGGGGCGGTACCTGCTCTGCTCTATCTGTGATCAGCACCCAAAGAAAATTTCTAAGAAAACCTTTGAGGTTGCAGTGGAAGAACTGTCATTGTCCTTCACAGATTTTGTCCATGCAGTCTTTGAGTACACAGATCTTTGTAGGCATACATGTTTCCACAAGCTGTGCTGAATACCCACACAAATCCTAGAAAGGGATTATTGCTAGGAGAGCTGACCGCAAAGAATTTAAATAAGAGGAGAGGAAGGAAAGTGGAGAATGAGGAACCATACCCACAGTGTTGACTTGTGCATTAGCAAATCAATGTCTTGAAAGTTTCAAAATCCTTCACACTGCTGTAAATATTTTATGCAGCCTACAATGCAACAACAACTTCTTCATTTTGATGCTCCAATTAATCTTGTTATTTCCAAATTCATGTCTGTGTTTTGATTTTCTTTCTGTTCATGTCAAACAAGCCAGCAAATAGGTTTCAGCTTAGGTTTTCCACCTTCCCACCCTAAAATTTTAACACACGTGAGCAGCTCTTTGCAGGGAGGAACATTAGTGGACAAGTGAACCTCCTAAACTTCCAGTTGTGCCCAGGGATGTCCAGAAATTTTCTCATCTAATTTGCCAAAAGTGGTGGCATCTGTGTGAACTTTGTGAGAGGGAGGTTGTTTCAGTCTTGGGGGAGGCAGTTGTTTTCATTAATTCCTTTTTGAGTTTTCCTGTGTACTAATTATTCTTTCCAGTGGTAGTATCCCCAAACTCAGATTAGTCATGTATCCTTACTGGCGGTAGCAGTGACTGTCTCTGTGCACCCATGCAGGAGGAGGTTATTAGTGGTGACCTTTTAAGGTACTTTTCATTCCATAATCTGGGAATTGCTTTCCGACCATGATTTCCACTGAATGTCACCTGTCATGGCACTCCCTATTCCCTGTGTTTTATCATTTCTTAATAAGACATCCATGTGGGCAGCAGGTCCTTCTGGTTTTCTTGTTCAACATAGATGATTATATTGGGGAAGTTTTTGTGAGTCCTGTGACTATAATGTTGTCTGATGTTGTTTAAATTCTGCATGATGCACTAATGTGTCAGGCTGTTGCTCCTTTACATATATGACTGAACTCTCACTGAGAGTAGGGACAATGTGCTATCCTTAATTAGGAATATCTCTGGTCAGGCACCTAGGAGTGTGCTGGCAGTGTTACTGGATGTGTACTGTTGTTCTTTCTCTTAGGGCTTCTACAGCCTCAGGATGATGAGGAAGGTTTTGAGGTTTCTGATGAAAACCTGCCATGGATAGATCTGCATTGGGCAATTTATTGGCTGAGACATGGTACATTTTATCTGTGAACTGAAACTACTGCAGAATCAGAAAAGGCTACAAAGCAATGAAAGCAGTATAAGCTGGGAGCAAAAATGGGCCTTTATGACTGAGATCAGCGGAAAGCAATGATTCATGTCCTTTGCATGTGAGCATCCCAGCTTTGCTGGGACAGTGTGAAAGGAAGGAGCGTGGTGGAGAAACACTGAGGGAGTAGAGAAGCAACTGAGACCAGAGACAGAAACAAAAGTTTCAAAATATAAGATAGTTCATAGAAAGGCTTATGGGATTTGTCATGCAAAAATGTCTTTTTTCATGCAAAAATGTCTTTTTTCTGATGATGGCAAATACAAGAATGTGCCCTGGATTGAAAGGTTAAATCTCTAAGGAAGCTGTTAAAAAAGTTAATTCTACCAAAAACAGTAAAAAGGGAGTTGCCTGAGAACTGGATTTTCATCAGTAATACAGAGAAATAACCTCTGAATTTATACTGTTTGTTTGGGTTTTTTTCTTTCCAAGATGACCCTGGAGAACACCAGTGTGGCTACACATATACCATAGCTGAGACCCAAAGTTTAAGTTTTGCATAGCTCTCAGCCCAGTGATCTGGTGAACCTTACTTACTCTGGCCACAAAGCATAGTTTGAGATCCAGCTAAGTTAACAGTGCAGTTGCAGCCTTTGCTTTTAGATGGTTCTATCAGCTGCTCTAGGGTCTGTTTGGTGACATACTGAATGGCTTTTTTTTTTTCAATAAAAAAAATAGAGATTAGTCCTTAACATTCCTACATTGGAGACCAAACGAGAAGGAGATGTATGTATGATGCAGCAAGCTGCACTTCCTCCTTTCATCTGATTTCAAGGCGCACAAATTGAGACAAACATCAAAAAATCAAAAGTGCCTTCATGTAAAAATAAAAAGTCACTGAATACTTGCAAGTCCCCTTGAATTTCATGGGATTTATCCTGCACAGCATTTCTGCTTATCAAATTGCTTTTAGTGCTTCAATAAAGATTCTGGAGTTTGCCTTTGTTCATGTAGGTATGTAAAATATGGACCTGCAGATTCTTGCATCAACTCTGTGAGCAGTTGTCCCTGCATCACGTACAGGATATCAACTGTAATTACTTTACACCATCCCCACATTTTCATTCTGTATGATCAGATTTTTGTATTGACAGCGATCATCAAAGCTTATCAGGGATGTAGCCAGTTGGAGTCAGCTGAAGCACTGTGAATCAGAGGAGAGTATTTAATGCTGTCAGGCAGTGTGTTCCTGCAGACACGATCATCAGTAAATAAATTGTTGACCTCTAAATTGTAATCTTTAGGTTAAACACTTGCTCACACCCATCTTTTCTTGCAAAACCGGTATTTTGCTATCTTTGAACACAGTTCCCTGTTTCTGAGGAGGCCTGAGCTCAGAAACTGAGATCTTGTGTGTCTGCACAGGCTGGACAGCCTGTCATTGTCATGCTACACTAAATAAATGACTGTTCTCAGGCTTTCCCTTGTGGACATGATACTTCTAGATGTGTTGTTTTGTCACTACCATACTTTTTCTGGCTCCCAGTACTTTTTACTTTTAGAGTGGAGGAGGGGGCAGTATTGAGATCTACTCCATTTGCACAGTACTTCTTCTCTATGTCCATTTTCAGCATCCTGTTGAAAATCCTGCCATGTCAAGGTTATGTTGAGTTGGCCCACGGTACTCTCATTGGAAAGGCTTACTGGGCTTCTGATAGGGAGAACAGAAAGAAAATTAATGCAAGCTTAGACAGCAATGTCATGGCTAGGGGTAAATATCCATGAACTCTGGCATGACATACCATGCACTCGAAAGCATCTCACTCCAAATAAATATTTTAGGTAGAGATCTGTGAGGTTTTTGGGGCACTGTTACTTTGAAAGCACCAAGTGAGACTTCAGCACAATCATACCTGAAGCTATCAAGCTCACTGTGTTTAGAAGAGCAGTTCCCAGTAAGGGTAATCAGAGTAGCAGCTGACTTTGTGATGGGCCTTTGGGAGTAGTCACTCTGGTTTATAGAGGTATTTGCTTGTTCCATGCTGCTCCAGTGTTAGAAGAGCATGCCTGTAGTGCTATATCTCTCTCTCTTGCTCTTTGTCTTGGCTCCTGACCATGTTGCTAGCCATGCCTCTGGCATCTCCCTTTCTTTTGGCCTTCGCAACACCTAAAATTTCTGTAAAAATTTCCTTTTAGCATCACTAGGATGAGTGATATTCTGTGGATCTTGGTTTTATGTGTAGTACTCAGGACAAATGTCAGGTTTGCATTTTCCTTTTTGCTCTTCTGCACAGACACATGTATTAAAATACCAAGACTCAAAGCTGAAATAAATGTACCTGGCAGTATTTTCAAAAGAGTTCAGAAATTCCCATTTATGTAGCTAAATGATTTGTTTGTTTTTCTAATCCTTCAGCTAGTGTTCACTTACTCTGGTATTTTGGAGAACTGCCTGTTTGGGATTATCTCCTATAAGTATCCCCGGTATTTTATCATGTAGGTAGTCTGCAGAGACTCCCCATGCTTGCAGGAAATAGCCAGGTTTTGAAAAGTGTTCAGAATTAAAATGCTGCCTTAGAAAATAATAGGAAGATTAAAACCAACAGAAGCAACCAAATTCTTTGTGGGGTTTTGTCATTGTTGCTGTTGTTTACCATGGCGTTTTTTGTTTATTTCTTTGATTAGGGTTTTGGGGGCTTTGGTGGCCGGGCTTGTTGTCTAAGCAGGAGCAGTATATATTTTAAAGTATAGCTTATGTTTTATACCAACAGCTTTAAAAAGTCTGGTCTGCTGATGGTAAACCTAACTTCGATTGCAATCTCATGTGCAAGGGGAGAAGGCTTTTGGAAATAATATAATTTGTCTTGCATTACTACGCTGCTTTGAGCATTACGCAAAAAAACAAAAACAACAACAAAAAAAAAACCAAACACCCACAAACAAACAAACCAGACAAAAACAAACAAACAAACAAAAACCCCACAAATACACTGAAACACCACAAGTCTGTTATTCTTGTGGGTTCTATTACTACTCACCAAGCTTTTGGTCACAGTTTCACACAGCAAACTGCACATGTGCCTACTGGCAAGCATGCCTAATACATTCCTCTGCTCAGACTCTCAAAAGGCTTTGCGCCTTTCACAGAAAAGAAAAGACAGGGAAATAAAAACAACCACTCATGGAATTTCAGCTGCGAGAGTGTAGTTGTGTGATAATATTTTGCAGGTTTCCTGTTTAATTTGTTCAATGTGTTGAGCTTCCATGCAGATTAACTATACAATCAAACACTGAGAGTGAAGAGATTGCTGTGCTTTGCCAAACTAACAAGTCCAGAGAAAAGTTATCTACAGTCTTATGTTATCAGTGAGTCTTTTGCAGAGAGAATATGGAAATGCATGTTCCTTATCTGCAATGATATTACACAGGCCAGCAGACATACATTTCTGAAAAAAATTGTTAATAAAATGACAGCTACTCAAACCATCCTAATAAGGAAAGATTTAACACCTTGTTTGCTTTTGCCTGTTAAACCCTTCCAACTGTGTGGGGCTTTTGCTGACACAAGTGCTCCACTGCTTTGTGTTCTCTTGCTGTTATCACCCTTGTTGCTTTCTTAGAAAGTCTGTCAAAGCAGGGGATGTCTGTAGGTCACAGGGAGACGTTCTGACTGGGGAGTGCAGAAAGCCTGTGTGCCTTTTTGTGTGTCTAACTGGCTTTTAAATGTGAGGCTCTCCCACGTTTTGGCACAAAGAATACAGATAAAGTGGGTGCCACAACACCTTTCATTCAAGCAGGCCTCTTCTAAGGTACTTCGACACTTAGGTTATGCTGTTTCTCTTTGGAATTTGTCTATTTTCTTTGGTACCTGGTCTGTGTTATTCTGTGATGGATGGATGTGTAGGGGCTCTGCTGCTGCCATACCAGGGCTGCTTACAATGTCACTGCCCAAAAACTAACCCATGGGAAATGCTGTGAGGCTCCCTTCCATTTTCATTTTCACTCAGTCATCCTGTCCCAGATGGTACCTCAACCTCCATCAATGCGTTGGAGATGCAGAAAGTGTTTTCCTTGCTGTTTCTCTCTTGTTGCTGCTTGCCATGGCCAGCCTCACGGTGCAGTGGGAAGAAGCCATGCTGGTGGCAGGAGCAGTCCTGCGTGACAGGCACAGCAAGGAGAAGTGGAAAAGAGCCAAGCTGGCAGAAGATGCTGTGGGGACAAAGGGGGAAGGGGTAGCGAGGCAAGGGGAGGGAGCTGTCGAGAGGAGCAGTGTCTAGTTATCATTATAGGCATTTTTGCCTCCTCTAAAAGCATTCTTACTCTGAAGACATCCTGCTGTCTTACCAGCACCATAGAATTGGCACAGACTGTGATGAAAGTCAGCTACCTCTTGAAACAGTGGAAGCTGTAGCTGATCTTGATCCAAGTGCACAATGCTATAGTTTCATCAGCACAAGCTTTCTCATATGCCTGGCAGGTCTGATTAATTTTTGCAAAACTGCAACTGAAAGGAAACAAACATAGTGTAAATGAAAAGAAGGAGAAAAAAACCCAAAGAAACAATTTCTTTTCTGTCATGTCTGTGAACAGCTTTTACTGCTTTCCCTGGAGAGCCTGCATGCTTGGACAGCGAGTTACTGTGAATTAGTGAGGGTCACTGCCATTGATTAAATCCTCTTTTATGTTTCCTGGTAATTCCTGAATTATGGCAAGATCTGAGCATATTAATTTAACACTTTTCTCTTTTTCATTGACAGTTCTGATGGAGAAAAAATCTGCAAGTCATTTTAAGCAGATAATATTGAATTAAAATAAATTTCAGGAACAAAATGGCATCTCTCTTTTATTCCCAGTTTTACATTGCTATGTTAAAAGAAAAATCAGTTATTAATTGAAGTCTTAAGCAGAAAAATTTTCCTCCTTGCAGTGGTGGTTATTCTTTTTATTTATGCAAGATATGGACTAGAACTATAATAAGTGAAATATGTTAAATTAGGGAATATTGCCTTTTTATTTCATACCTCTGTAGCTCCTTTTCTTACACCATGACAAAAGGCTATAACCTTAACTATTTAATGACAGAATGAAACTATCAGCACAAGCCTCAGTAGGAAGGCTGTTAATTAATGCTAATTATTTTTGTTGGAAATTTTAAATATTAGTATTTTAAAAAGAAAGGTAAAAAATATATTTATATTCATGCAATATTTACACATGTTCTTATATAAATGTATGTATATATACGGGTAAACACACACACTCATAAAAATATATTTATTTAAACATATTGGTTTCAGAATAGTGTGTGGGCACTTGTTTTTCCAAAAGCAAAAGTTGTTTTCATAGCATTTTGGGAACACGCTGAAATTTCCAAAATTATCCTGCCGAGTGGGGGGAAATGGAAACCAAGATATGAGAAGACATTCTGGGGGATATTTCTTTCTGGTTATGAAATGTTAGGCCCTGTGCTACCCTGACACATGTGCCTACCCTGTGTGTACAACTTCCATGGATGCCATTCCCAGAGACATCTTCCTCTCAGACAGTTTGCTGGTGTCTAGCCTAAGACTTCTTGCTAGAGACTTGTTATTCACACCAGCAGAGTTGCATAGAAAAAGTTGTCCCTTTCCTCTTAATTAGGAGGTTTTTAATTATGGAAGGCTCCTCAGTCCTTATCCTGTGTTCTGCTGGTGTCACATCAGGCATCACCACATTTGGTCACTTGCTGCAGACCACATTTTCCCAGCCACAGGTGCTTATGCTGCTCTGCTCGAGGCTCAGTTTCCAGAGTTTCCCTGGGCTTTCCTAGCATCCAGAAGGATGTCTCATATGTGCGACAGGCCATGCTGTTGTCTCCACCATTCAACTTATCAGTCCTGTGCATATCAGTTCTTTAGTTAAGCTTCTCATAATTATGGTCATGATGGTGCTGCTTATTTGTTGTCTTATTGGAATAATAATTAAAACACACAGGGAAAACTATTAAAACCTAGTCAAGCATGGTCCAATTTGTTAGAACATTTTCTTGTACAGGACAATGTTGGAGACCTCTCTGTGTTCCTATGGGTGCTCCTAGTCTGCATGCTATGGAGAATCATTTGGCCATGCTGGCCATTCATTTCCCTGGAAAATATTACAGCTGTTCAAGAAACAAAATGCCCTGCAGCTGGAGGTACTGCAGGCTGACTCCCTAGAGGTTCAGATGTGGCACAGCTGAGCAATGATGGACTTACAGGCTATCAGCCATCAGCTGACCAGCTGTAGTTCTCCCATATTAGCACTCCCTGGTGGTGTAGTAAAGGTGTCATCTTATACCTTGGGGGAAGTAAGGTTAAACAAGGTGTTTTACCTCCATACTGGAGCACAACAGTGGCTTGCTTACAGCTAACTTGTGGGGTCAAATGGAGAGTAGCATCTCACAGAGGGACTGTGTCTTCTTGTGAAACCTGGGCTCAAAGATCAGTACTAGTGTGGAATATTAGAGGTCTTTAACTTGGAAAACCTGAAATGGTGTGAGGTTTACACACACAAGAAATGTTATTGCTACAACACAGTAGAAATTCAGATGCATCAGCTGGAGCCCTACAGTGTGTTGGATGAGCCTTTTCAGCTCAGTGTGCCCTTCTGGGTCCAAAATACCCTTAATTGTTATTGATTCTCTTGATGGGTTCCCACGCCCACTTTCTCTTGCCTCAGGAAAAGGATATGGCCAAGTTGAGGTTTGAGGTACATGTATAATGTGGGTTATAATGTTTGGCTGGACCAAAAGCTTTTCCCTCAAATGAGGGACGCTGTTGGGCTTACATTTATGCTTTTAACTCCCTGTCACATCAGTTGCACCTGGAGACTTTGATTAGCCCTTAACTCACAGCAGTTGAAATTAGTAAAGAGCAAGACACCTTCCCTTTCCATTTCTGTATTACTTACCAGAAGTAATACTTACCTGCCACAGTGTGCTGTCTTCTGTGTAGGTACATGCAATCAAGTAAGCATTGTTAGTGTCTTGTTCTGTATTCAGAAGCAGCACTTCAGTTCTCACTAAGTCTGCATATGGTTTACATGTGTAAGATCAATGTAGGAGAACTCCAAAGGGTCAAACAGGGCTGTCATAGATGATACGTGCAACCCACAAATGATCCTTATTTTTCAGGGGTTTGTATAGAAGCATTGCTAGTGTGGTTGGGGTTTTGCTCTTTGTGGCTTGCCTAACTCAACTTGAGTTAGCAATGTTTTCGCTTCTGAGGATGGCCTAATCACCAGCATGTTGTTTTTTTTTATTTTTTTAGTGGTGCCTCCCAAATTGAAGGAAATGAAAAATCAAGAGGCTGCTGTGGGTCAGAAGCTAGTGCTAAGGTGTGAAACCACTTCAGAGAACCCTGCGCTCAGATTCAAATGGTTAAAGAATGGAAAGGAAATAACCAAAAAAAACAAACCGGAAAATATCAAGATCCCCAAAAAACAAAAGTAAGTACAGAGTAATATCTCTCAAGTGGGGCTGGGAAGTCTAGGGAGTGCTATTCACCATAACATAAGCATTGAGTTTGTTAATTGCAGTAACAAAAAGCTAAAAGCAGTCAATTATAGAGAAAGAAAATTTCAGAAAACAGACACCAATGTTATTTTTCTTCAAAGTATGAACAAAGTGTTAGTATGGTATAAATATTTCATAATTAATTTTTCCTTTTCAATTTCTAATTATTTTTTCATAGCCAAAGGCTATGACTTTAACCAGTAAACCTTGGAGACAGGACCAGTAAACCTTGGAGACAGGCCATTTTTAAAGTACTGACAAGAACAGGGGTACCTTACTTTAATTGTCTAATATCAAAGAACACTTAAAACTATCAAAGGATTGTAGATTTTGGAATATTTTTGAGATTTGCTTTGCAAGCAGTTTAGTCCTTTAGTCTTTAAGAAGGCCTGAATGCTGTCCATATTAGCTTTGAATGTGTTATGCAAGCATGCAGTAGTCCTTTACCAGAGACATTCCTGTGCATGCAGAACAAGGCCTGATTCACAGATGTCAGATGAGTAGCAGAGCCTGTAAATCTCACCCTTCTGTCTGGTGGAAGGTGTCACCTACATGTGACTGATGACCAGTGCCAAAAGATGGACTAGTGCCTAGTTTCTGTGGGGGAGAAATTATGCAGTGCTTTTACTGCACTGAGACAGGAGAAGGCTTTTAATGTTTGGTCTCTCCCTAGTTGTTTAGGTTAAAAAGTTTGAATTATGGCCACTTGTCCATCAAAGGAAGCTATGACAATCTATTTGAATATAGCCTGACGGCTCTCACTCCTCTCTCTCAGCAGGCAGAGCTGCTATCTGCTGCTCTGGGCTATGCCTTCCCTTCATGCAAGACACAGAGGATTTAGGGTGGGCTCTGTCAGAGGTCTTTCCTTCCAAGGTGTCCAGTGACCCCATACTTTTTGTCAGGGCTCATCTCATTAGGCAAAACAGAAGCTATAATTAAACATACATTTGACTTTTTAGAGTTATTCATGTTCAAATCCAGACATTCTGCCCTCCCTTACAGTTTCTTGTAGCCTAGCCTGAGGCACAAGGTGAAACATGGAGAGGGACAGAGCAGCATCGTCACAGTCCCCATGCCACAGTTGCACAGATGTCAGGAACGAACCTGTGATGTCTCCTTCCAGCATTTGTGAAATGGAGCTGTTCCAGGTGGCAGATAGCCTGGCAAATTGTCTGGACTCATTTGCAGAGCCATATGTCTCCGTCAGAGTTGTATTTTCAGTCTGTTCTGTAAAGAAAACGTTCAGATCAGAGCCTAGCCCTCAGCTTTCCCAGCAACATAGTGCTGCCTGTGAGGGGCAAGTAGGGTTTTCTTCTCTTACATTTTGGCTGATGTGGATTAATCAAACTCACTGGGGCCAGGACTTCATCTTCATGGGCTGGACTTCGTCGGTTTAGCATTGAATCAGTAAGCGCCTTCTGCCAGCTCACTTCTTTGTCTTTCTCCCCCCCCTCCCCCCCCAAGAAACTTTGAGGAGCTGTCAGAAGGGAAACTAGCTGATAGCTAATAATTTGATACTGATGTGTGTGGAATGTGTGAGACTATTTTTCAGTTTGAAGTGCCAAAAAGTTCTTAAAATTCCCCAAAAACTATATAATGAAGAAAAGAATAAAATTGTGCCTCTTTCTGGAAAATTAAAATCCCAAGTCCTATTCACCCACCATAAGTGGGCAGAGTGGAGGTTTTAACCTGTATTTCACACTTATGCGCTACCTCAGTCAGGAGGATATCACTCGTTATTGGAATATCTCTCTTCTGTTTTCTGTTTTAGAAATATCAGTGTGAAATGGAGAAGCACTTCCAGTTAGAGATGTGAAAGGCACTAGATGCAGAGTACAGGAGGGGAAAGATACGGGATGTCTGATGACATCTGAAGGATTTTTCTTGCCTTCCTACTTTGAGATTTTAGTTTGAGGACGCATCAGTACTTTGCCATTTCTTCTTTTGCTGTTTATGTGTGCATCCAGGACAGAGTAGATATAAACAGCCTAAGAGGAGATAGATTTTCATTAAAAGTGGAACAGACACATGATACAAAGCTAAAGAAAAATGGAGGAAAATGCAGTGCAAATGAATGCATAAAAAGACATGCAGATTTCAGTAAAGAAAACCATGTTAAAAAGATACCGTTGCAAATGAAAAGAGTATCAATGATGAAGGATTTTTTTTTTTCCTGCTAGTGTTAGTGGTTTTTTGAATGATATCACACTTGTAAATATTTTTTCATGTTCATATGCTGCTGTATTGTTATATCAAGCATTTTAGCATGATTTCTTTTACTATTACCAAGTGTGGGAAACATCAGCTAGGAAGATTATAGTAGTTGTTGAGCTGTCTGAGATTAATGTTTGTTTTAAAGTTCCAATGGCTGCATAAAAAGTAGACTATGTTTCTGAAGAACCTGCAGCATGCAGAGTACCACAACCTTACTGACACCTTCGGTCCAAACACTGAGAACACTTTCTACATATTTACAAAAACCTCACAAAATTTGTAAGTCGTGCGCAATAGCCACTGACTTTTTAGTAATGCAGTATTTTGCAAGAAATCGCCTTTCTCATTGTATGATGCTGGAATAAAACCTGTTTTTTGTTGGGAGAAGAATAAATGTTTCTGAGGTCTGGCTAAATAGCCAGAAATAAAGCTAAATACCTTTAGGGCTTTTAACAGACTGAAAATATCTGGCAGTATGGTGAAGTGTCTATCTCAGAAATTGAAAGTGAAGACCTAAGCTTGGAACCTGGAGTAGGCCAGGAAATGATAATATGGCAGCTTGGTGTTTATTGGGCGCCATGGCCAATGTAAATGCTACTGGGTCAAAGGATTTGCCAAAGTGGAGCAGATGCTGGCTTTTTTCTAGTGTTTTAAGAGTTTAGAACTAGACTCTGTGGCAAATGTGGGCTTCCTGAGAGCATAGCCTTCTGAAGGCTGCATTGCATGTCAAATGAACTTGAGGAATCACTCTTAGGATCATTTCAGGGGGGATTGGTTCAGAGGGTGCAGAGCTCCGACATGTGATGACCCCACCTTGAGTACTGCATCCAGCTCTGGAGCAAGTCCAGAGGAGGCCACTTGTTGATCACAGGGCTGGGGCACCAATCCTATGTGGGCAGACTGAGAGGGTTGGAGCTGTCAGCCTGGAGATGAGAACACTCCAGGGACACCTTACAGCAGCCTTCCAGTGGGTAAAGGGGATTTACAAGAAGGAAGGAGAGGGACTTCTTACAAGAGTGTGTAGTGACAGGACAAGAGGAAATGAAATGGCCTTACACTGTAGGAGAGTAGGTTTAAATTGGATATTAGGAAGGTTTTTACAGTGAGTGTGGTGAGGCATTGCTACAGATGGCCCAGAAAGGTTGTGGGTGCCCTGTACTTAGCAGTGTTCAAGACCAGGCTGAATGGGGCTCTCTCAGTAACTTGGTCAAGTAGAAGGTATTTCTACCCGTGGGGGAGAGATGGAACTACATGATCTTTAACCCTAACCACTCTGATTTTATGCTTCTATGACAGTACAGCAAGTGAATCACACTAAATGGCTGTGCTCCTTCTCATTATACTAGAAAGTCAAGGGAAACGGAGAGACTTTAAATTTTAATGAAAGACATTTAAAGCACTCACTTTTCACCTTGAATTTGTCAGAGTAAGAGCATGAGTCAGTGAGTTTCTGCTGCTGATTCATGATATTTGTAATGCCATGATTGATTGGTGCGTCCAAGCTCTAAGCTATTTCATTGTGACAATGGAGGTACCGAAAAAATCAGGAACCAGACAAGGGCTTTTCACCTGCTAGCTAACTTTACCATGCCTGTCCCCTTGTACTGATAGTATTTCATTTTCCTTCTCTTATTTCAAACCCAGGTGAGACCTGTACATTGTTGGTTGGGTTTGTGTGCTGTATAGAGTCAGGAACTATTCATTACATGAAGAGAGACTCCTTTATCAGAGTTGGTTTTGTTGGATTTTTTTACAGCAGAGGGCAAGGTGTTTGCCACTTCATCTAGCTCTTGGCTTTGAATGCAGTAGTGCATGAGAAAACTTCATATGCAGATGCCCTGTACCTTGAGCTTCATCCAAGCTTAGCCTGGATATTTGCCTGCAGACAGGCAATTCTGGATGACAGATGGAGACTGGAAGCAAAATGAATTCAAGCAGTCAGATAAGGTGGGCTGGGACTACATTCTGCAGATGTATTTCTTTCATGTAAGAATACAAACTCAGCAGTGTCATAGTGGCAATGAGCTAAAGTTACAGCAGCAGCAAATCTTACAGTGAGAGGCATTTTTTTAGAGTAGCATTGTATAGTTTGAGAAAAGGACAAGCCTTTGAATACAAAATCTGTTATGAGGGGGTTTAAGTGAGTACTGTGGGTACAGTATTGCTAGGGAACTGCTTAATTTACAGCCATTAATGAGTCATCTTCTGCTCTGACTGTTTTGAATTCTGTCTTGATATGTCTCAATGGTATTTTTAAGGCTATAAATATTCATATTATTTCTCCTGCTCTCAGAAACAAAATTCTTTACAGAGTTTTTTTCTAAAAACAAGAGTAAATTTGGCTTTTTAGAAATAAATTTGTAAGCAATATGGTTGCTTCACCTATTTTAATATAATAATAAAATCATAAAAGGGAGACACAATTCCTTACCTTTTCCCATAGATATCACATAACAGTAAAAATAAAGGTGCAGGGCAGAGTCTCTTCACAAACCCAAGCATGCCACAAAAATGGATTGCCTACAAATTACCTAATATATAGAGAAGACTGAAGCAGACATACAGTGGGTGTCCAGATCAAGATATAGCTGCAGCTCTGCTTCTTCCTTCTCATTGAGTTAAAGTGAGTTCTTAAAAACTAAGCCTGTTTACATTGCCCGTTGAAGCTTCTTGAGGCTATAACTTGCTCTCCATCTAGACAAGTGGCTGCAAATATGGCTGAAAGATAACTTGTGCAATATAGGAAATACCACATATCCACACAAGCTCTTAGGTGGTATAGAACACTACAAGATGTTCCTGGCCAGGCACTCGACAGGCTGTTGCAAAGGTGGATATGTAGATGGCTGTCAGGAGGATTAAAGAGGCCATTTTTAGTGTTGTGTAAGAATAGCTGTTAGGTGCAAAGTTTCCACACAAAGGTATAGTAACATTCAACTTTTGAATGTTTCTGTCAGTGCCTTTGCCACATTTTTGTCATATATTCATGGTTGCCACCAGCTCAAGTGTGTTCTTGTATGCCACCTGAAATGCAGCCCAGTTGATTAATTCAGCACTGGGAACTGGGCTCCTGACATTTCCTGCGAAGTGAGCCTGAATAATCAGCTATACATTTTGTCACTATTTGAATAAACCTGAGTAAATTGCTAATCCTGCCTTGACTGCTCCTCTTTCTTGCAAGCCCAGTGGCCTCAAGAAAGCAGTCCTCTTTCATGGCATGAGGGGAAATTCTTGTGATGTGGTTTTCTAGCAGAGAGTGGTCCACCTAGCATACTCCTCTCTTCAGAAAAGGGCTACAATGCTGACTCCTCAGCAGTAGAACCTTCACGTAGAGACAGGGAAGCTTGACCTGCCAATGAACAGATGTTTGGTAGCAGATGGGATAGTTTCCTGTACTGGATGGAGGGGTGTCTTACAAGGATGGGTTGAAAAGGGACATTAAACATTTTGGTTGCTCCAGAAGTCCCCACTGCTACAACAGACTTGTTTGTAGTCTGAACCGAGCCCCGCTCAGTGATTTCCTGAAGGGGTAACCACTTGCAATTTCTGCATGGAGAGTTAGGAGACATGGTAAAGCTTCAGCAAAGAACTCCCCAAACATAGTTTAGCTCAGCAGTCATAGTTAGACATGATTGTGACTACAAGCTTTTAGAGTGAATAACCCATGCCTTCTGGGGATCAGTCCTTCAAGTCAGGATAAGCCAATGCTCATGCACTCTGGGTGACTATTCTGTAGATAAATGAGCAGGCTTTACTGCAAGCAGAAAATTCCCCAAAGCACTTGTTTTAAACAGTCATAATGTGTGCATTTTTCCCAACCTAGTAATTCAGTGCAGTTTAGATAATGGGATTACTGCCATTTTACGAGTTGGGGACCCCTTGAATGACACCAGAACATATTCCTACAATATTAATGCTTAGATAAGAGTTCTGCATTTTAAAATCTAATCTTAAAACCTTGGAAACTGATTAAATTATGTCTCTGAGCTAGGAACAAAATATAGCTTCATGCAAATTGTGTTCTGCACATGAATTTTTGTTAGCAGTGGAGAATGATTTACTGTTGAAGTTTCAGAAATTGTTAAAGAGTGTGGTGTGTCCTAATCTCATGATTATTTAGTCAAATATTTGGAATTACCGTACTTACCCAGAACTCTGCTGCTGATAATACAAACCTGTAGGAAAGGGTAATCTATTTTAGTACTATGCCCACCTGCGTGACATCTGGATAACCAACAATTTGACTGAGAGAGGATAGTTGGTTGGACAGTTGTTTTTCAGCTTTCCTTTAAGAGCAAAGATTTCTCTCATACAGAAAGGCGTAAATGAATATCTTTGAGTTCATGAATATGCCTGTTTTCTGGAAGCCTTTGAGAGAGATGTTTTTTTATTCTTCTCCTTGCTTACAAACCTGAATAGTGTTGATCCGTCAGTAAGAATGGAAAACAAGACTCTGTTGAAAAAAAGTGCGTTAGTTGATGCAGTGACTGTTACTCCAGTACAGGATGTTTATATGTCGTTTTTTTCTGATTTCACAGGAAATACTCTGAGCTTCACATTTACAGAGCCACATTGGCTGACGCTGGGGAATATGTATGCAGAGTGAGCAGCAAGCTAGGAAATGACAGTACTAAAGCCAGTGTTATCATCACAGACACCAATGGTAAGGCTTGGTGCTTTATTTTACTGTCACATTCAGAAAGACCATATATGAAAGTTGCCAACAGGACAAAAAGGTTTGGAGAAGGGGAAGGCTTTGCAAGTGAAATGCAAGTAGAAGCACTGAAATCTATTAGGTGTCCTAAGAAAAGTAATCAGGCCTGACTTGTCTGTTATGCAGTTGAGATGTTCGATTTTCCTTATGCAGACAAATAGGATGTCTCCTACAGATGTCTCAGGACAGATCAGCATTTTCTGTGTAACACCAAGTTTAAGAAAGTATAAATAGTTAAGACAAGAAGAAGATGAAGGGAGGGAAATAATATTCTAATTCCCAAAATATACAGAGGGAGCATTAAAGGCATGTGGGGAAGTTTTTATTTAACCTAAAACGTGATTGTCTGAACTGCTAAACCAGCACTCCCTTCTTTAAGTAATAATTATATGGCTCTGATTGCCACTGTTTTTGCTTTCACATATGCTGATAGGTTTTTCTTTTGATTTCTAAAATAATGAAGACAAAGGCATAAATGTAACTGAAGTTGTATTATTCAAAGGCATGAATGTTATTCAAGTACTTTTATTCAGGTATTGTAATTTAAAATTATTTCCTGAGGAGCAGAGCATGTCATGAGGCAGACAGCACTCAGATTTACCCAAAAGATTTACAACTATTATAGATTGCTGTTTTTGCAGGGCCACCATTTCATTTACAGAAGTTCCAATTGCTTCTGATAAAATCTTGCAAGTGTTCCATTCCACACAAATGTCAGTAATGTTTCTCCTTTGGAGAGGCATTGGAGTCAGCAGTTCAGCTGAAATCTGTTTTTTCAAGGGTGGCTTTGATTAATTCAGCTCAAATAATTCAAGCTCCAGTGTCCAGCTGGTTGTGAAGTATCAAACAAACATGCCCTCATTAGCAAACAAAGCTGAAGTTCCATGCATATCTTGGATGGGTTTAAAGATGTTGTAGTGATGTAAATTTACCAGGCATGCTTTTCTGTTTCACGTTGTGCTCTGAAATGGGAGATAGGCATTTAAATAAACAGAAAAACAGGGATTTGTCTTTGGCTATCTGCTGTTTTGTAATCACACAGCAATTGCCTGACTTTGTATTCGCTTTGTGTATTTGCTGTTCTGTTTCATCAACCAAAGAATCTCAAGTGCTAAGATTTCATACTTGCTGCATGGTATTATAATCATGAGCAGATGTCAGGAGACTGATATAAAAGATCAAGTGTTATTTACTGGAATGTTATTGAGAGGAAAAATGGGTAGGTGTTTCTGTGTAGCTTTGTAGATGCTCTTGGTTTCCATGAATACAAATTTTGATTGCTCATTAGCTGCTTACATAGAAAGCTCCTATACTGTTTCCAAGATACTGGAGTTTCCAAAACTCAGCTGTAGGCACAGTGTCTGGGTAGTGATACAGATAAATGTAAAAAAATGCTTGACCATCCTCTATTACTTTCTCAGACAAGTAATAGTGTCATGGCTGGGGAGTGCATGTGGGACCTCATTCCTGTGCTTCGTGGCATGAATTTTTCAACTTCCTTTTGGACTATGATGAATGACTGCAAAACACTCCTGCTGCAGGGAGACAGAAGCTTGGTCTTAATTGAAAATGTTTCTGGGCAACCTCTGTTATGTGTGTTTGCAACAGATATGTTAGAATTTGTCTGATTATGCTGTGAAATGTAAGTTGTTTAAAACACAGACATGCGTGCAAACTCCCTTGAATGCAGGGCAAACTTGAATTCAGTCTAAACAGGGCAGCTGGTTCTTGTCTGTAAAGATGTGAACTGGAAACTTGATGATATCTGAACTGGAACATCTCAGTGATATTTGATAATCTAGACTCGGGCATGGCAGCATTCACTGGTTGAATAAATCAATCGTGAGTATTTGTTTGCTACACATACATCTGAGTCCCCTGTGCTTATTGTTGCTTATAAATTACCAGTAAAATTGTTCATAATTTTCCTGCTAATGATGGAATTTTCCACCTGGATTTGAGGAACAGCATGGGCAACATCTGGTGATTTAAGAGCAATAGATCCCTAAGACCTCAAAAGGCAACATCTGCTTTGCAAACAGGGATAGACCCCCTGCACGGGTGACCTCCTCACCCCTCCTTCCCCCACATTCCCTGACCTCTTACCCTTGCTAGCTTAATGACAGATTTGAGCTCCAAACTCGGTAATGAGCACTGAAGGGCAGTCATTACTCAGGTCCTGTATATCTGGGAGGTCCTATGCTATTCACGGGAAAGAGTTTAAAATTAAAAGGAAAAAACAGAACAACAAACAAAACCAATCATATTTAATCCTTACTTGTTATTGTCCGTTAGTGGGCTTTTCAAGAAGCCTCTGGGGTCCAGTGCACCCCAGGAGTCCCTGTAGAAAACTGAAGTGTAGATATCTGAGGAGGCTGAATCTCTTAAGGTAGGCAGAGAGGTTGCTTTCTTACACCTCCAGGAGACAAGGTGACAGTGAGGTGAAGAAAAAGGCGTCAGAGGGCCTGCCTTTGTTCTGGTCATACTGGTCTGCTGTGCAAACTGTAACTTCAATTATGACCCTTAATTTAGTGTCCTCACCTGGTCATGTTTATTATGTGTGCTCTGTTTACCTGCAAACTAGATCCTCCTTTCCTTTTGCATTGGGTACTTTAAAACTGAGGGTAGATGAGCTGATGGCATTTCTGGAAATGGGTTTATTTTTATTTCCACTAAAAGATTAGCACTTTTCAGTATAAAAACCCTGGTTTAAATTTCCTAGAATTTGTCCAGCTTTATTCTAGTGGAAGTTTTCTTTGCTGGTGTATGCCACAAAAGAGAACTCTCGGGCCAGATCAAAGGTGTATCTAACATGGTGCCTTGTCTCTAACATCAAATATCAATGAGCATTAGGAAAAAACATACGAAGAACAAGCCATATTATTGGGGTTTTTCCCCAAGAATAGAAAAGCCACACATTTACCACTAAGATCACATATCTGAAAGTTGCTGATTTCAATTCCCTGCTTCAAACACAGAAAAATGGGTATTTCTCAATAAAACAGTTGTTAAAATTTCTCTTTTGTTTTCAGTGAGCAAAGACCTTAATTTTCCCCAATCTCATTTCCAGAAAGGGTAAATTTTTCTGTCTAAAACTGTAGTAGTAAATGCAACAGTAACTCCTGTCCTTCTTGCTGTTACTGCTGTTATAAACATTGCTGTTACTTAAAACTGCCAAATTTGCTCTTATGCAAGTTTTTGCTATGCATTAACACCCACACACATACACAAACTGTATTAACCTTCATAGACTTCTAAATTTTCACAGTTTTACTGAAAGAAATATAAAGCCTTGTCTATAGAGCCATATGTGTGGGTTAAAAATGCAACAAATATAAAAATAGCTCAATAAACACAATTTTTACCCGTCCTAATAGGAAGTGATGGGAGCTATTCTGTTCTCTTTTAAATTTATAATGAGTATAACTTGCCCACAGGATATGAGCTGCCTTCTTACTTTCATTCACTCATAGTCACATATGCTCCCTGAAGAAGGATTGTAATTGAGGTCAGAATAGAGGCATGAAGTTCTCCTGGTGTTGTACAAATAGTGCACGGGTTTGCTAATGCAATAGTAACTGCCTTTTTTTTTTTTCATCCTACTTTGTTACTTTATCTAGGTGAAATTCTTGTAGTGAATTTTTTCATGACTTTCTCGTGAACATAAGACCTTACTATGCTTAACAAATAACACTGACAGAATACTTCACACCACAGCCAAAGCTTTCAATTTCGTCTTTTAAACCTTGCTCACAAACCCCTTATTTTAGACAGCGAGCTAAGCAACCTCTTTTACTGAAGTGTTGAGCGTGCTCTAGCTGAATGTGTTGTCTTTTCCATTAAAACCTGTTGACCTGATTCTTTTGCCTCTCTGAGGATGTTTGCTGTGCAGCACGTCTCAGGGTGAAAAAGGGTGGATTCATGCAGAAATATTAAACAGTTAGAAATCTACAGTGCTGGATAACTTCCGGGTTGTGTGCAGGGTTTTGTGTGAGTGCTATTCCTCTGTGTGCAAAGTGAGTTGATGTAGTTTTATTCATCAGTGGGGGTGTCTTGGATGACTTTGCCTGAATTGGTGGGTACAAGAAGTACTCAGGTCATCTATTCATGTATCTCAACTGTCGGCAGAAGTAAGCCTTGGTAAAGGCTTCATTAGCTACACAGTCAGTGGTCTGTGCAAGCTTCTGGTTGCATCCATAGGGCTTACAGTAGTAGTAACAGTTCCGAGTTTTACAGTAGGGAATAAGAATCTGATATTCAGCATTCATTAAGTTTTAATTTGCTCTTCACCTTCTGAAGATAAGCCAGTAGCTTAGCTTCAAGAAGATGGCTGAGAAATAAGCAAATAAAACCAACATTCAATATCTAGTACCCATAGAGCCTGTGACCAACTATTAAATACTTCAAATGCAAGAAAAGACCCACCTTCTCACCAAGATTTGATTGAAGAAAGAGATCAGGCTATCTTTTTTATCTAGCATAGTTACAGGTGAAATGGGGCCATAGTTTGTTTTGAACTGGCTGTAATAGGTCAGATTCTCAACTGGTTCAAATCAGCATGCCTGGACCAATGTCACTAATTTGGTCCTTCACATAGAAAGAAATGTGGCCATCACTCGGTTTAGTAGAGCAATTCCCCTAAAAGTACCCTTGAACCTTTTCATTGCAATTTGACATATTTGGATTGAGGGTGGTGTTCTTTTAATCTGATTTGACTCAATAGTTGCTTGGAGGAAAAAGGTAAGAAGTATGGTAGTTTTAAGGAAAAAATGGTTAGTTTAATCATTGGATCACCCTATATCTTTAACCACATGTGCCTGCATGCATCTGAGGCCTCAGACTATGGTCTTACTAACCTTCTACACAAACTTAGTCCCAACTATGCATCTGTAGACTGAGTAACAAAGGTCTCAAATGCTCCCCCTTCCTAAAGGTGTGTGCTAGCTTGTGTCAGTCTTTCTATAATTCATATGGTGTCGCCAGAAGAGCACAGCCAATGCAAAAGGCTTAAAAGTTGTGTCACTGCCAGAAAGTACACCCACCATAGGATGACAGAAAGCTTGTTTGCAGCTCTAACTACCAGTGGTGTTCATGGTGTTTGAATCCCCCTCAGAGCCCAGGCTGTTGTCCCTTTCAGGGTTCTCAAAGCCACCACCTTCAAGGTCTGAATTAAAACCTACAAGATCAACCAAATCCCTTGTGTTTGCTCAAGCAGGCCATTTGCATTAGGCCTTTGATAACCTAACTGGGGTGGGGGGAAGGACTGTGAGGGCAAGCACAGGACTGTTCACAACAGCAGCTGTAGGGCTGTTAAATATTTGGTTATCCCTAGAGAAAAGGTCTTTTCTGAGAAGAAAGCCCTCCTGCCTCCCTCAGAGCAATACAGCAGAGCTTGCTGCTCAGGCACTGGGTTGTCTTCTCTCAGCATCCCAAAGCTCCCTGTCTTGCAGGATGGATCAAGATATCAAGGCCAGCAAGGTGGTGGGGTTGCTGTGAGTCCCGTGGGAGTTGAAGGAACTCTTGTTATGTCAGAGGACACAGCAGGAAATACTGCTGGCCAGAGAACTAAGGAAATAGAACTGAGAGGCTGCAGCAACCTGTCCTTTAAAGCATTCCCAAACAAGGATCTCTCCTCCATCCTTGAATATTTTTACATAAGAAAGCCCCAAAACAAACATATCCAGTTTCAGGAAACAGCACTTCACCAAGACGAAATGTTCCTAGAAGTGCCAGGGGACAGAACTGGATATAGCCTCTGAGGTGGCTGCTCCTCACGAGGTCTTAAACATGATGATGAGGACAGGACTGCAGGCTGCCATCGCCATACCTTAGCAGAGTTCAGCAGCAAAAGCATCATGATTGAAAAATGCTTCCAGCTCTTTCATCTCAGGCAAGCACTGACAGCCCCCTGTGAGAAGCCTCTTTTTTGCCCTGCTGCTTGTGTTCAGCTAGCTTGTTCAGAAGGCTGTGTGATAGCCTTCTCAGGTAGTGTAAAATGCTTCTCTTACTGTTGTGGTGTACTGTCTGCAGTAAGCAATACACACAAATATTGTGTCTTCCAAATGCTAGCATCCACTGTTAATGTTACTAACATGAGTGTTACTGTCGGGGCTTGGTAATGTGTGACTTAGCCACATGTTTTCCAAATGTATTTCTCAGCACGTTTCAGGTGTAGGAGGCTCTGGCTGTATTTTCCACTGGCAGGGAAGCTTTCCGTCAGGGTTCATACTAACTCAGCTGGTTTGGGGAGGTGCCAGTAAGAAATACTCCATCAAGCTCAGCACAGGCACTAAATGGAACATGGTTTCTTGAAGGGAAATTTTGTTCCAGTTGTGCCAGATACTGAGTTACACAACTGTCAGAGCAGTTCCTGTCTCCTGTTGTGACTAAGAAAGGTTAATTGCTCAGACAGCTCAGCTGCACAACAGCAAACTGCCTCTATACCCAAAAAGTGGTCCTGAAAGCTGTCTGGCTACAGGCCATGGTGTTCCAAGACCTAATGCAAAGGTTTTGATCTTAAAAATTTTACTTGCAATACTCACTTCCATGCCACGCACCACTGGCTGACAATGAAATGCTGTATAGCACATTCTCTTACATTAGTGAGGTGAAACTGGGATATACTGAAAAGGTAAACTATATATTTGCCAAAGAAAGCTGGACCAAATGGGAAAAAAAATACAAAAGAAGAGCTAGCAAGTAAGAAATTGAAATGCAGGGTCAGCATTAAGGTTTAATGAGAGGGATGTTGAAGGGAAGACAGTTGGACTGAGTTTTGTCTCTGGTCAGGTTTCTGTAGACTCTGGAGACAGTGAGCAGAGAACCACTGGAATCCAGATTCAAAAAACAGAGTTAAAACATTCCTGAGTTTCCTTTTCCTAAATTTCTTACAAGGCATTTTATAAATTCTACTTGTCTGGCCTACCAGAGGGATTCTTGGTGTGCTTTGAGGATTCAGGGCAAGACTTTTTTCCTGGCATTCAGCGCCTTTCTTTAGCTGTAGAGTTGAAACTTCTGCAGCTCATTGAACTGCACCAATAAAAGTCTAAAATGTGTTTTAAGAACTTGGAGAAGTTTGAGATTATTGATGAATACAACTGAAAAGTGACTTGTTCACATCTAAGAAATTGCAAACAGTTGTGGCTTGCGGGGACAGCAGAGCACGCACAATTTGATGCGGTAACTGGAACAAAGTCTCTGTACAAATCTGTGAAGCCTAAACAAATGCTTTCTATATTCTGCTTTCTCCCATCTGCATTTTGCATTAGCAAGGATCTGAGCATGGCAATATCACCCCCCCTTAGCCATCAGCCAGTTCAACAAGTGTGTGTAAGAAGTCCTTGCCAGTATGTAATGAGCAATACTGTATGGAGAAATACACAGGACCAGTATGGAAGAGCAACTTTTCTCATCTCTTCAGCAAAGCAACAGTCTGATTTCCATCGCAGAGCCCCCAGCAGTCCAGAGGGATGAGGTTTGCATGTGTGACTTAGAAGATTTCACTGAAGTGGCAAGTAACATTATTGGATGTACTTACCAGCAGTTTAAGTGACATGAACAGGAACACGTCTTTGCAAAATTTAACTGCCTAGAAGCATAAGGAGTGAATACTCACACTGACGTCTTCCAGAAACAGAGCCATCTGCATGGTTTCTTCTGTTGCCACTGATCAGTTATTCCCAGGGGGAAATGAGAAATTGAACAACTGGCTTCCTTCAGAAGAAACAGGCTTTTTTCTTCAGTTCTGCTAGTAGGCATCATCATTTTTTGTTTTTTTTTTTCCCAAAAGGAAACTTGCACGTTGGTGTCTGATTGAAGCCTCTGCCCACTGAAGCAGAATTTAAGCTTGCTTCTTTGAAAACCTTTGTAGTTCTTTACCTCGTCCATTTCTGGAGCTGAGTGCTGTTTGAGGATCATCTGACACCACATTATAACTTCTTGTTGCCTCTTGTCTTTTCCAGAGAGCACCAGCAAGATACCGGTATCAACAGAAGGGACAAAAACTTCTTCACGTAAGTTGAATTAACAGAGTCTTTCTATCTCTTTCTCTTCATTTCTTCTTGAAACTGCTTCTACAGCTCTGAAACTGCTCCTTCTTGGTGGAAAACAATTCATCTACATCCAGCAGCTCAGTGTCTGCATATCACTTTGCATACTTCAGCTACTTCAGGGACTGAGAAATGAATGAAGGGTAAATCATACTTTTCGTATCTTGGGGCAGTATTGAGGAAGATAACTTGGCCTACAATTGTCAGGCTGCAGCAGCTCAACTTAAAAAGTATTTGTGCTGTTAAGATCTGTGTTTCAAAAAAAGCAGTTGCTGCTCCTGCTCTCATAAATCCTAGCAGCTGTATATGAATTTGCAGGGTGTACAGATGTATTGATGTGTCCTCAAGAAAGCCTGTTGCCTAGACTGCTCTGTTCCTCAGGGCTCTGCATACAATTCCTGATAGTTCTGCAGGGTCTGTGTATGTAGACAAGTAACACAAGGACAGTAGTTTAACGACTTTTGAAGCTGCCTTGGCATACTAGGAACCTTCTCCAGATGGTTTCCTTTCAGAATAGTGAAATTTGTTTTCTGCATCCTGCATGAAGTAATGGATTACATACCTCCAGAATTACTCTTGCAACTGACCCCAGTGAGAAACCACTTTCATTATTTTAATTGTTAGAGTTACCTTATATATGGCCACAATACAAGCAGTTGTCTCTACTGCTGAGTTTGGCTGAGGGAGCTATAGATAGATGTGTGTAAGCCAAGCGACCCAAGGATTTACAAGATGCACATACCATCCTTGGCAAAGAGGCTGGGGTCCTGCTAGCTTTTTTGGGAAAGCTATGTCTGGCAGAGACAGGTTTGAGTGTGAAATGACAGTGTTTGTAGGCTAGATCAAGGAAAACAGTGTGATTGCCAGATTTCGCATTTAGCATGCCTGCAGCCTTTCCTTTGATGCATCTGTGTGTGTGGCGACCTACTTCTGAAATCTTGGCACTGCTGCCTGACAGAAGAGACATTGGATGTGCCCATATTCTTTCATGTTCTCAGTGGGGCCTGTCACTGGTACTTCACTGTGTATGTATGAGACTACATAGCTAATAGCAAGTGTCCTGTAACCATTGGAACCATTTTTGTTCAAAAAAGGTGACATGCTGGTCACTGACTCCACTGGGCTCGCCTTGCCTTCTCTCTTGTGCAGCAAGAATGCAGTCCCTGCACTTTGCTGCCTTCTTTCTCATGAACTAAAGTTCTTGCGTGGTCTCTTTGCCTATTTCCCTTTCAGTACCTGCTGTTACAGTACTGTTCTCCTCTTTACTCCTATTGTACCACTGGAGAGGAGGAAGCTGGGATGTTGAAAAGGCTGGCTGCATTCCTGATGAATCACTGGACTGGCAGATTTCATGCCAAGTGACACATCACACTGTTGTCCTGAAGGAGAGAAGAAAGAAGTACATTTGGTGGCTGCCTGTTGAGGTCTTCTAATGGGCCTCTGAGTAGGTCTTTGATATGTGGCTGGAGCAGAGACCTGCTCAGTCCCACACCCAGCCAGGTGCTGTTTTTCCCACTGTTCTATCCCAGCCCTGGGTCCAGACCACGTCAGCCTTCTCTAAACCACTATATGAGTTTCCTGCTGACCAAAAGTGGAGGTTTTTTGGACACCGCTGATTTTTTTTTCCACTCCTTGCAAATGAAAATAAGTTATTAGTTTATTGCTTCTTTAATTGAAAATGGACTATTGTGAAATGCTAGTGTTTAAACTGCCAGAAGATAGGTATCCTGAAGTATTGCTGCAGTCTTAGTTTCTAAGAGTGGTTTTACTCTGCCTAAAACTAGATGTTATTAGGCAACAGTTTCACCTTTTCTGCATGACACATGAAATGTTTCACTACAGAGCATGCAGTATGCCTGACCTGCTCCCTATGATCCGCAGGCTAGCTGTTAGTCACCTGTACTTCCTTCATCCCTTTCTGTACTGGCATGTCACACTGTCACCTTAGGCAAAATGCTCTCTCTTCAAACTCTTCCTTCCAGCTCATAGTACTTCTCAAGCCTACTCTTGAATTCTTTATTCAAGAATAAAGAATGATTTGCTGGGTAGTGAAAGCCCATGAAGCCACCCAAGTGCATGACTCTGATTTGCTGTGTGATTTAGGTTCCTACAGTTGAGGAGGTTCAGACCTAGCTTCAGTCTACCTGCTTCTTCTGTAAACTTTTCTGAGTGCTTCCTTTGCGTGATTTGTATTGAGGTCCATTTCCTTCAACTGTCCTACAGGATTATTTACCATCTTGAGAATGCTTCTTCTTTTTCCTTTCTTTGTAATCACTTTGGGGCTGGTGCTGTCTCCCATTTTGATCTCAAATGTGTGCTGCTCTCATTCCATCTACAGCTCTCTGCAAAGAGCTCATGGACCCTCCTCTCTTTCAACCCACAGAGGTCTTTAACCGTAGTTGTGCTAGACCCAGATGCCTGACTGTTCATTTGAAGTTATGTGAGAAGAAGAGAAGAAGATAAGAAGCTAGTGCTTTCTGGGTCAGCATGTGGAGTTTCAAGACCTACTGCTTTCCACTTTCCTCTGATGCTGTCACAAACAGCTGAATATTTTATTCTCCCTTTGCCAGTTTTCTCCTGGCCTTCCCTCCCAAGACTATGGAGCATTTTTGCTGTAATTGATTATTCACAGTGCGCCTAGGACATACTGAACCAACTTTGAAGTTCTTCACTTTCTCAAGCTATCTCGTTTTTTTTCTCTGCTTTTGCTGGGTTTCTGACTACTGAGGAAAAAAGTGAAAAAGAAAGTTCTACTGGGGAAGGTGTTTGGGCTCCTCCAGTAGAATGCTGTAGCTGTGGCTGTATTCTTACAACTTTATTGTTACTTCTGTGTGTTGCAGAACCCATGCTTAGGATACAAGCTTCAACAGAAGGAACAAACACTTCCTCCTGTAAGTATATGCAAGTTATTTAAATTATTGCTGGCAAGACCCTAAGGTACATTTCTCAATTCCTAGCTCAGAAAAAAAAAAATGTGCTTCTATCTAAACCTGTATTAAGAGATCAGGAGTGACTGGTTGGGATTCCTGCATTACAGGGGCAATTGTTATTTGTTAAATATTATTAGTACTCTCAGAGACATATTCTTCTTTGTATTGAGATCTAAACACTTTCCTTCAGAAAGGTCAGTGTACATTTGGGCAGGGCAAAGAAGGAGAAAACTTCACCAGTGTTTCCTACCTAGAATTCCCTTCCTTGCCCTCCCCAGACAATGTATGGCTTCAAACACTGTCTCCTTTGATGCCACAGCCCCTGGCCTTGGCGTAGCTGGAACACCCTTAGGCCCAGCCATCCTCAGCTGCAGTGCGTTTCCCTTCATCTGCAGGAGAGTACCTTGGGCTCTTTCTCTTGTGCCCCACTACTCTAAGGATGAAAATAAGAAAAGTGAGAACATCTTTTGGTGTGTCTTCCCTCAGATGAGACCGAGAACCAGAAATGGTTCCCCTTCCTGGGAAAGAGAGCTTGTCTCTCTGCTTATCTCAGGAGTTGCAGGGATACCACTGAGGAAAGTATCTTTCTTCCTCTGTAGTGATGCTTCTTAGGGAATCATGCATTATAGCCATAATCCTATACACTTTCACTCTTGAGAACCATCAGGAAGATCCTTCCAGCTCTTCAGTAGAATCAAATACACCATCTACCCAGCCTAGTTTTAAGCAGTCGGGAAAGTCACTTCACACAAAGTCAGCAGGGTTGTGGGAGGTAAGGTAGTAACCTTTCCCTAACGCATTAACTATTGCCAGCTGCTAGGAATAGGATAGCAGGTGAGATAGACCAGTGGTCCAAAATATCCTGGTAGTTCCAATGATGCTATAAAATATGGTGTGTGCTGTATAGCAAACTATACATGATTGCCCTTAACTCACATCTGATAGCTACTGTGGCAGCACCAGGAGGGATGGTCAAAGCTGTATCTCTGGATTTTTGTGGATTTTCTTCTCAGCTATTAGTCTGATTAGTTTTAAGTGTGTGTTGAAAGAATTACAGAAATTTGATACTTTATTTAAAAATCTTTCTGCCAGTAAGGTGAGAAAAGCTAGGTTTTGGCCTTTTTCCCTTTGATGCCTAATAGCAGGAGTAATAATTCCTGGAGCAATTTCAAACTGTAATTTCTCTCTGTTCTCTTCTCAGTAGCAGTGATGTATAGGAAGATTAATACTATTCAAGTCACGAAAATAAGTGATGTAGGGGAGGGGACCATATTAGATACTGCTGCCTATTCTGGATAAGAAAAGCAGGAGGGAGACAATGTTTATTGCTAACAGATGTGAATGTCTACCCATGCTACAGAGCAATGAGGGAATTGGTTCCATGTACTTATTCTAAAGTTCCTTAGGGCTTTTTTTTCTGATTTTCAGTGGGACGTGTCCATTTCACACTTGTCGCTGTCAATCTTCTAACAGCCACAGGAGATAAAATAGACTGTTTCCTTCCACTTCTCAGACAATAGCAGATGTTTAGAGAACATGCCAGCACTGTCACTGTTGGCCAGACACTGGGAAAGACCTGAGAACAGCAGAGTGATTCAGTAGGCTCTCTCCTCCAGGGCTTTCACAACAGAACAGGCATGTGTCATGCTTTGCTTTTTTAGGAGTTCCAGTGACAGACAGCTATCTAGAGGTAAAAAAGTTTAAAAGAAATCCCATTTCTGTAAGACACTCCACAACTGACATCCCAAAACTGAAGGTCACTACCCTTGTGTGTGTACATATACCTACACTTCTCAAAATCCAGTCCATTATGAGAGTGTGGACCTCCATTCTTAAATAAAAGAGAAAGGAAAAGTTGTGATGGATTCTGAGTTAGACATAAAACAGTAGTGATCTGGTTGAGGGGTCAGTAATGCAAGGGAAGAGAAAGGACATTCACACTTTTGTGTCCTCTTTCATAGTGTGAGACTTTGTGGCACTGATTGCTAATGCTGCCCCTAGTAAGACTGGAGAAGGGAAGTGGTGCTATATAGGCTACCTGCAATAAACACAATTCCTGTTGTGTTGGAGCCATCCACAGCACAGTATGGACATAGAAACCAAGAGTGATTCTACACCTTAGCTTACTGGGTTTATGAACAACAACAGTTTTGAAATCTGAGGACTAAACTGGATCAAAAGCTGAGCACTTTGAGGAGCAAGAAATGAAGAAGTTGCACAGAGACAGAGCCTGTGGGAGTATGTGTCAAACTCTTCATCACAGATGGAATCATTTGCTTAGTTGCACCTCGCAGCATTACCCTCATGTTTGTTTGTGCTGCCCACCAAGGGGAGCTCCCTAAAATGTCTGTGGAGGCACTTCCTCCAGCAAAGAGCCAGGGCACAATTATGTACTCTTCATGTTTCAGATCTGATTGTCTTATATCAGGATTCTCAGTTCAGATTTGTTTTCTTGTGCAAGATGGTGATCCAGCAACCGTATCACTGGATGTGCTCAGAGCATATTCCCTGCAGCATGCTTCCTCCTGTCCACTATCTAGCAGGTTGATATGATGCCCAGCTGGAGGCAAGAATATGGGTAAAGAACAGGTAGAAGACTGATTCCACCTTGCCAATGTCTTCTCTTTTCAGAGTAGTACAGAGCAAGTTTGTTTAGCTTTTGGCTGGAGAGAAACACCCAGTGGTGGCCATCTGTCCCACAGATTCTTTTAGACTCATTTTCCCAAAGCTTTTCATGCTGGCCTCTAAACCCTGCTCAGAAGTTTTTAAAAGTATGATTAGGTGGACAAGAAATGTGCCAGTTTGGACTGTTCATCTCTCCTCTCTGGAGTTACTAACTTACAAGCTCCAAGTCTGGCACAGCATTTTCCTAATGCTTCATCTTCTCATCATGCAGTAACAGACTCCAACCTGCATATTAAATGGAGACGAGGTACAGCACACAGAAATGAAGCATGCAAAGACTTTTTGCCTGTCACATTTTCTCAAGTACAATGCTGGACTGCTTTGATAATAATGTTCCATGCTGAACAATAAAACCTTCTATGACATGATGTTAGGGTCATTGGTTTACAGAATATTCTTAACAGGAACATTTTTGCATATATGAAGCAAGCAGTGTGGCCAGTAAATTATCTGTATCCTAAAATCTTAACAAGCAAGTTAAGTTTCTCCTAGATTCTGCCTTCCTTTATCTCCTAAAGTGAACCCAATCCTCCTCCCCATATTTATTTATAACTGACAGAAGTCCACTTGAAAAAAACATTAATTGTTTTCAGAATCATACAAAGCTGAATCAGTGCTTCTGGAAGACAAAGAGCTTGGGATCCCAGTTATGTATATTTTTATGTGACGTTTTCTTCTGTCTTCGGGATACTTATCCAAACCTCAGAAGACTTTCTGATTTTGTTGGTATTTCAAGCTGTTTTTAAAGGGCAGTCTTAATTTATAACAAGTCCTTAGACTACTTGAGTTGTCCTGCTCTCTGATTTTTTGAGTTTTGGTTAGATTTCATTATTCCATTTTTTCAGTGCTGCTCATGCACTGGTACCTATCTGCCTACAGGAGTTTGTAGGTATTTGTCTTTGGTGTGTAGCCAAAACTTGTGGAAGCAAGAAAAGACAAACAGAAGGTCTTTCCTATTTACTAAGGTCCATGTGAATTGCAGTTCCTTTAAGATACAATGTGACTTCATGATCTTGCACAATAGCGGAATATATGGATTTCCTGCATTAATTCAGTTTACTCTGTTTTGTGTGGCTTCATTTTATTCTGATTTGATAGGTATTGATTTCTGATATTCGCTCTGCATCTGAGAGACAAAGATGATACTATGATAGACAGTGCTGCCACAAAATGTAAGAGTCAGAAAAAATTAGGGAATACGTCTAACCATTGAACATGTGCTCAACTTCTTTTATTTCAAAAAGGCTCTATTGCTTTGTCATAAAATCTAAATACACTGGTAGCAGCTCAGCAATTTCTGAAATGCAGCTATTTGGGGGTGAAAAAGCAGAATTTTTTTACGAGATAGTAACTGGGTAGAGTCACCTGGGGCAGGATAGAAAGAGGAAAATACAGTAACCAGTTGGTAAAGCCAAAGGAATTCAAACAGTGAAGGCAACTACCCAGGTTGCAGTTACGCTAGCACAGCAGTACTCCCAACTCCTGCTCTTATATTAAGTCAGTCTGACTTCTTCAACTGTCAGCATTTAACTCATTCATTCTGTGATTGAAGGGCTGCTTCCCCAGAAAAGCCATATACCTGATGCCTTGATGGGACAGTGGGTCAGAGGAAAACACTATGCCAGCTCTTGTGTTTTGCTTTATTGTTTCAGTGGGTTTATTTTTCTGCATAATCATCTCTGTAGAGAGCACTTTCCTTTGTTTTAAGGACACAGTGAGTGAGTAAGGGCAGGATCAGATAATTAGTTCTTGTTTAAGGTAAAAAGAGCTTAAACCTTCCAGTCAGTGAAATGCTACTGAAAGAGCAGTGGTGAAGATGTGTCAATCCCTTGTATAACCTACCACAGTTGCAGTATGTTCCAATTTCATTCTCCACAGTGGACACTAATGGCAGTGGGCAATGCAGTGGTAATATCAGAACCTTTATGATTTAATCTGACATGGCAGATCCTGCTTTCTGTAGTTAAATTTCACAGATAGGGCAAATTCGTGTGGATAGGTAAAAGTAATATTTTCCAGAGACACAGCTTTCAATCTTTTGCATGATTCCCCAGTGTAAAACTGGTGTGACATTAAATGTCTGCTTCCAATCCACTTAATCTCACAGGGTTTTCTGTAGTTGCCTTCTTGGTCCTGTAGTCTTCCTCTGAAGGAGAGAGCTTGGGCTGTTACTGAGAACCTCTGCTGGGTTAGGGCATTCCACCGAGAAATTGGTACATCAAACTTCTGCAATAACGCCACTCAAATAGAGTCAATTCTCTTTTATGCTGGGGTTTCTTCTTCTTTTTTTCCCTTCAAGGAGGTCAGAGAGGTAAAAGGCAATGATGGGTATAAGCAGAGCTAAAATTGGAAGAAGCTGACATAACAGTCACAAAGGAGTAAGTGCAAAAGTTTATATAGCTTACGTACAGCTGCCAGAGTGGAAGGGTTTAAAGGACAATGGCTTTAGCTGTCTGTATATTTGTGCATGTAAGAATAAATCTGTAAAGTTAACACTTTCCTCAGCATTTGTATATGATGAGGCAATAGTGTTTTATGTATAAATATACATACATGTATAGGTTTATAACATATATGCATGTAAGTGTGAAAGCAATGGTTTGGAGCTGTTTATTTCAAGAAGTGCTTTCCTCCAGTCAGGGATTACACCAAAAGGACTACCAAATGTGGCAGTCTAGTCTGATGGAATATAAATCACAAAATCTGCTTCATGTGTTTCTGTTGTTTGTAGTATTTCTAAAGGAATTTCACAAACTCACCTCTCATTGCCTTTAACATGTTGTGGATCATCTCCTTTTCTCCAAAGTTTTAATAGAAACTCTTCCCATATGTCAGGAAAAAGGGATTTTTAAAAACTGCCTGTGTCCTCACTGGTGGAGTGGGGGAGCCTCTCACAACATGGTAGTTGTACAAAAGCCACAATGTTAATTGCTGCCTCAGGTGGATTTCAAAGCCATCCCTAGCTTTCTTCAGGAACCCTGGCTATGTCAGGACCTGTTTCTGAGACCTTGCAAGTCATGGGAATTTGTCTTCAAGGGGCTACTGGTAAGGCCTGGTTTCTTTGAAGTTCTTCCAGGGGGTCAAATCATGGCAAATTCTTTCATAAGAGAGCATTAGTTTGTACCTTTCTGACATCTTCTTGATACTATGCTGAAGTGACATGTACTAACTGCCCACCTGGGACCAAAATGAGCATCTTCTGATTTGCCAGCATAATCTGTGCTATACTGAAGGACATAAGCTTGTAGTACAGGGATGTGTTAGTGTTTTGACTTTGGTGGTTTGGTCACTGTGCCTTTCAGGGGAGGAAGGTCCTGATACTGTCACTGTGACAGAAACTGGTGCTCAAAGACTCCTGTTCCCTCCTGGCTATACCTTTTCTGCGTAGCAATTATGAACATACTGTGTGGTAATGGATCAGTCTTCTCAAAATCTTCTCTCTTCCAAGTCATGGAGGTAGTTCTTGCTGAATAAAGGTACACAACAGGCAGTCATACCAGCTGGATAGAGGTCTGTGAACAAAATAGAATATGTAACCTTGACAGAAACATGCATCTATTTAATGTCATTATCCATGCTGAAATCAAGAATGTTGGTGCTTCATAGGAAGATATGGAGCCAAAGAGCTCAGAGTGAGTATGTATGAATGTGTGCATGGGTACAGAACAACATTACCCCATCATGCCTGAAGGTTTGCTGGGCTCTCTTCAACACAGAGGCACACACAGCGGGCATTCTTAGATGGGGTGTTCTGGGCTTTCTAGTTCACACTCTCCCAGAGGAGATCTTAGGCTGCATGGGCTGTAAACTGAGACACCCTGTGGCGTAGCAGGGCCCTGGTCCATAAAAGGTTAAGTTTTTGGTCTGGCAGCGGAGGTCTGTGATGAAGCAGAAACACAAAATTAATGAAATACAAAGGAGCCAAGAGCCTGGGTCCAGTGCCTTGTTTTCATGCTGAACTTTCAATCTGGGCAGTTCTGGTCAATCATAAAGGCAGTTGCTGTTGTCTACAAAGAGGGAACAAAGTTCCTTAGAGAGCAATAGAGGAAGGGAAGATACCTCTCTATCTGCCTAGTCTCCTAGGTTCTTTTGATTCTTGAGCAAGAATGCAGGAGTCTCTTAAAAACTGCCTGTGTCCTCACTGGTGGAGTGGAGGAGCCTCTCACAACATGGTGGCTGTACAAAAGCTGGGCAAAATCAGTACCACTTTAATAACTGGAAGCACCTCAGCATTCAATTGGATCAGTTCTAAAAGATGAAAGCAGAGGGTAACACAGCAATAGATGAAATGAACAGAAAAGGACACTGCTATTTTCAGAATAACTTGCAAAGCTATGGCTTTGAATGTTTCCATTTTCTTAAGAATAACACCCTGATAAGTTACTATTCAGTTCTTAAAAAACGTAAACTGCATCACAAAAGTGATATTTCAAAAGCTATAGGCAGAGTACTGTACACACAAATATGATCTTTTCATAGATGCATGGCTTTGAAAAGTCATCACTGTGTCCTCTTATTAGCTTCTCCACAAACACAGTGGCACTCTATAGCTGTGACTCAGTTCAGACTATAGCAGTTCCTATCAAGTAAATTAAAATACTCTTCTTTCACACTCCTATTCTAGCAGTATTGTAGTACTGCAGTGAGAGCCAAGCTAAACTGTCACGAAGAAATTATTATCCTATCTTTCATGTCCACATCTCTTCTAAATTGCCTTTTGGTAACCTCTTCTAATTGGATGCAAAATGGGAAAGTCGTATCTCCTGTGACTTTCATTATCAAAATGCTCCCACAGGTTCTTAATGGTTTTTGCTATTCTTCACATTCTCCCCCTGTACAGCAAGAAGAAGGAATCACTGTAGTCACTGCAGCAATTAAAAAGCAGCCTTTCACAGTGTGATCTTCCTTCCAGGTTTCCATCTTCCTAAATATTCAGTAGTAGCCAGCTAATCAGTCACTTTGAGTTGCATCTGCTGTAGCATGGAAATGCATGGCAAGTACCACAAAACACCTACTCTTTTTTAAAAGATTGCTATGCTGTGGAGCAATTGACCTTTATGAATTGTGTCTGATGGATGTCAGTATTTTCTTTCAATGACTATATATGTATATAAAGGCTTTTGCATTTCTTCACAAGGTTTTCTTTTCCTGACTGCCCACTCTTCATGCTAGTCATTTCAACTATATTATGGATATACAGAGCTCATAGGCCTTGTTAGTTTATATTAATCTACGTGTCCAGCTGTCTGAGATCCTTTGGGAAAGTAATTCCAAGTTTTCCCTTCTACATAGATCTGCTTTTTACAAGGGAGGAAACTTTTCCCAGCCATCCAGTTTCCAAATGGCTTCAATTTTGTTGCAAGCTAAAATAGCATGGGGCATTTCTAATTTATGATGGATGATCACACAGGCTAAACCTAGGGTGCTAAGTAGAGTGAGGCTAGAGGAATGAGATGAAGTGCTAGAGCAGTGTTTGCCCAATTCATCATTAACATGCTTTCTTTTGTCATTTTGGGTCATGCCAACTACTGATTTTCAAGACACCTAAGTACAATTTGAAGGATTAAGTGTATTGAGACCTTTACCAGGAAGCAGTATAGGTACTACCAGCCCAGCCCAGCTTCCTTCACTCTAAGCAATTCTCCCATATCATCCCAACAGAGGCTGCAACCTCCAAACACTCCCAGGTGCCTTTAACTATACCAGAGCGATTTAATCATAAAGTCATATGAATGCCATAAAAACACCACTTGGGTGGGCTAAGACACAGCTTACACACAGAGAACTGGAAAAAGACACACATAAATGATTTTTAATGAAGGGCAGAGCCACAGTGAAGTGGTATGTGATGTAGATGTAGCGTAGCCACACTTGTCCTTGGACTGAGAGTATGATCCATCCCCTTTACTACTGAGCAATGTTGGAACATCTGAGCAGTCAGGCTGCCTATCCCACCCCAGCCTTCTTGATGTCTGTGTACTTGTGGGGCAAAGAGCAGCTGGCACTACACCCCAGCCTTTCCAGGTTCAGCAACCACAGCCACTGCTCTTGAACAGACAGATGAGACAACACCTACTACACTCCGGACCAAGAAAAGAGAGGAGACAACTGTTTTCTCAGTCTTGAGTATTTGGCTGATTTGTTTGTCCACTTGTTTCTGTTTCATTTATTCAGCACAGAAAAGGTCCTTGCTGCAGAGCTATAAATATTCAGAATTGATGTTGAGTGAGGAAGGATTTGACTGGAACAGCTTTGCAGCCTGGAGCTTTTACAAATGCCATGTGCCACTGAGCTTATCTAAAAGTTTATCATTTATACATGGGTGGTAATAGCCCTTCAGAATTTAATACAGTCATTATTTTTCTGAGGTTTATAAAGTCGAGTCTGAACTTTACTACTGATATCTTTCTGGTAATATTCACAACGATCCAAAACATGATTCTTAATAATACAGTCAAGTGTGTGACAGGTGTTTAGATGAGCGTTCCAAAATGTCAGCAAGTTTGATGAGGAATATTACTGCAATGGTTGGTTTATAAAAGAAAAGGATTAGCCATACTCCAGGAAAGGGATACAATGGTATTTTTTTCAGTAATATCTATTTTGCATGCAGATACCTATCTGTGAAAGCCACAGCTACCTACATGGTAGAAAGCTACTCATTAGTTCTACTCCTACCAGTTGTGGCACACTTTGGCAACATCAGAAAGTTTTTCCTAGTCTTCTCAAATTAGAAGTGAGCTAATCACATGTGCTTTATTTGTTTTAAATGCCTGTGTTTTTATATATAATGATCTTTCAGTTGTAACTAAAATTCTGTTGTAAGCTTTTGAGCACTGGTGTCCAATGCTGTGGGACATTAGTTTAACAGTTTAGTTATTGTTCTGAGAGAACAGTAGGTTCTGAAGCTTTCACCTGATTAAATGCCACCCACACACATGCACACACTGCTTTTTTCCATTCTAAAGAATTTTAAAACTAACCTTGATTGTTTTGAATTCCTTAATACTTTTTTTATTTAAAGCAATACAAACATGGAGTGATTCCACAGGACACACAGTGAAATAGGTTTGGAGTCCAATCTTGCACTATACTTTTTATACTGTTAGTATGACTTTTACTATTTCCCTGGAATGGCTCTTTCCTTCCATTTCCCACTGGGGAAATATTTGGCTTAAAACAAGCTGCAGGCTATGCATAGTTCTTGAATATTTTAATGATCTACACAAAACCCATTAGCTGACACAGTGACAACTAATACTTGACAGACAATAGGATAACAGTTGTCTCAGATGGTGAGAGGCCAGAAGAATCTTAAGCACTAATGGTGCAGGAAGGATGAAGAAATGCCTTGAGCACTGATGCTACTCAATCAAATGCGTGTCGACCTGTCTTGATGAGGAACTGGTGCTTCAGTTCTCTGGTGTAATGAGTCTGAATCAGATGCTGTTCCTGGCTCCTAGGCAAGCTTCATCTGCAGAGTACATGCTAGTAACTCCTTTAAATATGTGTCACTTTGGAGGGAGGAGGTTAAGATAGGTCCAAGGAAGGAATGCTGTAAACAAAGATTTAATATGGTTTTTTTTTGGTAGACTAGTAGTCATGCCAATGTAGCTGTGATCACTAAGACCAGCAGATCAATCCCAAGCTTCACAGGAGGCAATACAAGTCTGAAATCTTCTTCATGTGTGTTCAGCCAGCATACTTGGGCTGTGCATTGGTGACATGCCTTCCTGGAGTTACGGGACAGGAAATTACGCATGGCTTCAGGACTGTTTACCTTAACCTGTCCAGCTACATGTTTCTGTTAGATGCATAGGATTCCTGGTGTCTTATCCACATCAGTATCCTGCATCACATGTGTAAGTGACCTCTCATGTTGGCAATAACACCCTGAGTGAATTATACTTTTGAGGTCAAGAGTTAAATGCCAGCACCTTACTAATTCTTCCAGCCAAATGGACAGCTGGAGAGCTAATACATTGTTGTACTTACTACTTGAGTTATGTGTAAAAAATATGCAGTAAAACTCGAGATAATTGGATGTGGATTGCATATGCAATTATATATTCAGTGGATAATATGCATGCATCAGAGACCAAATATTCACCCCAGCAAGAGGGCACAGTTTATAGGCAGGCTGAGCAAATGGAGCTTTTCAATTTAAATGTGCAAATGAATTTCATACACATATGGGCACTATCAGCAGATGGTCAGTAAGGAAGGCTGTGTACAGAAGAGGGATTCTTTTCTTTTAGTTTGATAAGAATCTGTTTCTCTGGATGATGTTTCATCCTGAGGAATAGCTTTTATTATCTGTAAATATCATTTAAATTATGAGATTGCCATTCACAACAACCCAAAAGCATCATGTATGAAGTACTGTATGAAGAATTTTGTCTGAATGGAGAAAAAATATGAAAAAAAGTCAAATATTTCAGACATCTTGAATAGTGTCGCACGTGACTGATGTGGGAATAGAGACTGCCAGGGACCTTAAAGTTCATCTAGTTCTAACCACCTTCCATGGGCAGGGACACTTTCCACTAGATCAGGTTGCTCAGGACTCCATCTGAGCACTTCCAGAGAGGGGGCATCCATAGCTTCTCTAGACAACCTGTGGCGGTACCTCACCCACCCTCATAATAAAGAATTTCTTCCTAATAAACTAAACCTTCCCTTTTTCACTTTAAGGCCGTTCCCCTTTGTCCTTTCACAGCATACCCTTGTAAGGAGTTCCTCTTCAGCCTTCTTGTGGGCCCACTTTAGGTACTGGAAGGCTGCTGTAAGGTATCCCTGGACTCTTTTCTCCAGGCTGAATAGCCCCAACTCTCTCAGCCTGTCTTCATAGGATTGGTGCTCCAGTCCTGTGATCAACTTAGTGTCTTTTTGGACTTGCTCCAACAGGTCTGTGTCTTTCTTGTGCTGGGGCCCTGAAGGTGGACTGCAGTACTCCAGGTGGGGTCTTACGAAAGCAGAGTAGAGGGAGCTGCTCTACTCTGTAGAGTAGAGGGTATGACCTGCTGATCATACCTCTTCTGATACAGTCCAGGATGCCGTTGACTTTCTGGGCTGAAAATGTGCATATTAGCTTTTAGTCCATAAGCACCCTCAACTCCTTCTCCTCAGTGCTAGTCTCAATCTGTTCTTCTCCTAGTCTGTACTTGTGCTTTGGGACTGCGCCAGTCTAGGTGCAGGAACTTGCACTTGAACTTGCTGAACTTCATTCACATAGGTCCACCTCTCAAGTCTGTCCAGGTTCTCTGCATGGCATCCCCTTCCACCATTGTATAAACCAAACCCCACAGCTTGGTGTTGTCAACGAACTTGCTGGGGGTGCCCTCAATCCCACTGTCCGTGTCACCAACAAAGATGTTAAACAGCACTGGTTCCAGTATCGACTCCTGGGGGACGCAACTTGTCATTGGTCGCCACTTGGACATCAAGCCTTTGACTGCAACACCTTGAGTGTGACCATCCAGCCAATCCTCTAATCCACCAAGTGGTCCACCTGTCAAATCCGCATCTCCAGTTTATATGTCAGTGCTTTACTGATTACTGTCCACAAAATGTGGGCAAGGCAAAAAAGGGAGAGAAAGGTGCAAAACCACTCTTCGTGGAAAACTGTGAACTTGTTGTCATACCTAGAAAATGCCATCCATGCCCTCTTCTGATTAACTATTGACATATATGCTGATGTATGAAGCTTACTAGCCCTTGCATAAGAAGCATACGGTTTTGTTAGTGCAGGAAGGGGATGTGTATTCCTATTTCTCATGCAACTATCAAATCTTTTCTCAAAATTTCCTTAAGAATTTGACCAGAATCGGACCTAAGCAAATAGGTGCTTCTTGATGGCAGTTTTTTTCTTTTCTGTTTCCACATGGATAAAGGAAATGTGTCTATTCCCCATATAGGAAAATGTAATCACAGAGGGCTATAAAATCACCTGACAGGCTGTAAAGGCATAACTTGGCTTGCTCTTCACATCCAGAGAGGTCCTTCTCTTTGCTTAAGAGCTGGAGAGGAACATCTTGACTGGCCGAAGGCACTCCCATCACCATGCTAGTGATGAAAGATTGTGAACTGGAAGACACTGGAGGTCTCCTTTTGCAGTTCACGTGAAGTGCTGAGAAGGATCTGTATGTCAATCTTTGCAAGTCTTCTAACTGATCTTAAGACTGACCACAGTTTGACCTGATCGTGGTTTATCTGTCCCAGAGCAGATCAATTATGTATCATCCACAATTAGTATGTGGGTGAACATACAAGGAAAACAATGTCTTCATCAGGGAGCCAGCACAAGGCTTCTGTCACTGGCATTCACCCTTGCCCTGTCGTTTCACCCACTATGATTAGAAATTCATCAAATATGTCTGGAGAATTTGCATGCTTAGCCTGCTTTGGAAAGAGGGAATTGTCTAGCTGTGAAAGGAGATTATGCAGCAATTTCCTCCTCAGCACAGCAAGGCAATGAATCTGACTCTTCATTACAGAGGAAGGATGAGTCAGAACCGTTGCATTTCCTGTGCAGCAAGAGTAACATGAGCCCTGCTCCAGGTTCCTTTGGGAATTTCCATGATCATGTCAATTTCAGACACAATGCATAATGTTACTATGAGAAAATATGAATGCTTGTGGGGAAGGGGAAAGGGATCAATTCACTAAACAATGTTTATGAGGAGAGGCTGAGGGAGCTGGGGTTGTTTAGTCTGGAGAAGAGGAGGCTCAGGGGTGACCTCATCACTCTCTACAACTACCTAAAAGGAGATAGCCAGGTGGGGGTTGGTTTCTTCTCCCAGGCAACCAGCAATAGCACAAGAGGGCACGGCTCTGCCAGGGGAGGTTTTGGTTGGATATTAGGAAGAAATTTTTTACAGAGAGATTAAGCAGGCATTGCAATGGCCTGCCTAGAGAGGTCGTCGATTCACCGTCCCTGGAGGTTTTTAAGATGAGACTGAATGTGGCACTTAGTGCCATCGCCTAGTAACTGCAGGGATGTTGGATCAAGGGTTGGACTTGATGATCTCGGAGATATCTTCCAACCCACTTGATTCTATGATTCTATGATCTCAACTAGAAAGACAGCTGTACAAAAGAAGACAGGTTCAAAGTTAGTCACTTGACTTTTATAAGTCATGCATTAATTTGTTACAGCAGCAATGTATTTCTGAGATGACCATAGTTTTTAACAGATATTCTCACATTCTCTTACCACTTAGGAACATGTTTCCCTCCACTTATGAAAATATTTGCTATGTTTTCTTTATGTGAGAGGCTGTAAAGAAGTCTTGCAGGTGCTTGTATATTTGATAAATAAATGGAGAGAGGTCCCACAAAACATTTGCCTCTTTCTCCTGTATTTTTACACTCCTCAGAGTAAACACAACTGGTTGCTGCTGGTAAGGTATCAAACACTGACTTTCTCTTTCACAGAGTCTTTAACAGATATGGAGTCCTGCTTAGATTTTGCTAAATCCTTTACCTGAGAGATGTACATCTGCAAATGCAAAAAGGTATCACATGGGGAACAGTCTCAAAGACACATTCTTGTGCTCAAAAAAGACAGATAGTCTAGCAATTGAATGTTAGCAAGACTGATCAGAGGAAGGATTTACTGAGCAACCCTAAGCACATGCCTCAGGATTAGTATGAAATGTGTATTACAGGCTGGGAATCTTAGACCAACACTCGGCTCCTGAAGGAACAACCGATGAATTCTGAAATGCATGTGCAGACACCCCAGTGAATGCCTAGAAAGACTTCAGATGGCCTCAAAATTAAAATTATTTCCTACAAGGGTTAGTCCAAACAGTTACCAAAGGTTGTTCCATGATCATTAGCTGAGTGGAAAGCTGGCCAGCCAGCCAGCACACTGTAGATGACTAAGATAAGCATGAGAAGTTGTCTCCAGTTCTGTCCACTTCCTAGATCCTCAAGGTTATATGTAAGCCAAAAAAAAAAAAAAAAAAAAAAAACCAAACACCACCCCGATTCAGCAGTNTAAAACCATCATCAACTAACCGCACCTACTCTTCTGTGAAGATATGGTGTACACCATACCTCTCCTCTGTCCACAAGGTCTTCAGAAAAAAGCATCAGTGACATTCATCTTTGTGGTGTAGAAAATTAATCATCACTTTTTGCAAAGCCAGAGACTTCCTTCAGCAAGAGGAACTTGAAAGTTCTTCCTAAAACAGTCTGCTGTGTCTGTATTGAAAGTGTGCTCTCAGGAGAGAAGGAAAACTCCCAGTGGGTAGAAAAGGAGTAGCCATGTTAGTTCATTTTAAAATACACCCAAAAGTTGCTATTAACACCTTGGGTTAAGTCTGTCTTGGCAAAAGGATCTGAGGAGCCATCCTGGTTCATCCAGCACGCTCTAGGTTGATGAATGGAGGAGTGCCTTCAGACATGCACAGATCCAGGGGTGAGAAGGAAACTGAGGTGCCCAAGGCCACATGGTGGGGTGTGCCTGTATACCAAATCAGGCCCATTTTAAGTGCCTGGGTATTTTTTTTCTTTTTAAATTGGCTTCTATATTTTTTCCTCCCTCATAAAGGAAATGCCATGACAGCACATGCCTTATTAAAAGATTGCTTGTTTGGCTGGTAGCCATAGAGGAATAATTCTTCTTATTGCTCAATAAATCAAGTTACTGTCATTTTAAACACTCTAGCTCAATTCCTGATGAGCACATGAAAGAGTTAACTCTACCATTGTCATGCTACCACAGCATTAAAATAACAGGAAATTTTGGGACCATAAATTGTCCTCTCTTGTAGAATGAATTTGGACCATAGGCAAAATCCTTATAAAACAATGCCCTTCTGTAAAATCTCCTACTTGGAAAATATACAAATAGAGCTGTGGACTAGTAAAGTGCAAATAAAATACATGCAGGGAAGCAGAGTGGTGTCTTTTGAATTTTTAGGCATTTCAAATGCATTTTGAAAATTTTAAACATACCTCTTCAAGTTTTAAATGTTTTTTCATTTCAGTTAACACAACTTTTCTTATGTACAATAATAATCAAGTTATCCTGGACTAGAAGAGGGCATTGATTTAATTTGATGTGGTGGGCTTTTTCTCTTGAAAGGGTTGAGGGTTTTTTTGTTTTTTCTTTTCTTTCTTTTTGTTGCTTTCGCAATTGAAGGCCTTCCTTTCCTAATAGGATTAGCCCAAATAATTACCAAAGGATTTCTCCGTTCATGTAAGTACAGTTCCCCAAAGCGGTATTAAAAAGCCTGTCTTCAGTATAGAAATAGTGAATGACCATGGGTAGCTGAAAAGGTTGTAGTTAACTGTTGACACTCAAATCATAGAAAGTCATCTTCAGAGGCAGGACTGCAGTGGTTTATACCCTAATCTCAATTGTGCCAAATTGTGCCCAGTTGTGTGGGAAGAATAAACAGTAGCTCCTTGTTGGCAAGAAGCTGCTAGGGAGGCTCTGATGGACAAGAGGGTGAAAGGAGGGACCACAACTCAAATGGTGGGTGTCGTGACAACTCTCTTGCAACACGCTCAGTAACTTGCAAATGATCTGGGATGACAAAGATTTAGCATTGCATGTGCCAAATTTTATGCTAGCCCTATGGTTCTGGGTGCAGACCAGGGTCCTCTCCTCTGACATATTAGGAAGGGAGTCTACTTACAGAGGTTCTTTTGTGGATCCCTGAAATCTCTGAGATTCATCAGCAGTCTGTTGGGAGAAGCTTCTGACTCTTCAGCTTTAGGACAGCTCCGTGCTGCTTTTTACAATTTTTACATTGAGGCACTTTATTGAGCACTAACAAATTTTGTACAAAACAAAGGAACCCCCTGTGGAGAGGAAAAAAGAAATTGTGACTGCAGAAAGGCATCCTGCTGGGGAAGCACATCTAAATTAATTTCTGTGACTTTAATCCATGTATCTAACCTGTAACTTTATTACTTATTCAAGTGAGACCATATTTTTCTGCTGTTCTAACTTTTCAGAAGTTCTGGCTCTGTATCCATATTTCTGTGCAGCATAATATATTGTCCAAAGTAATAAAAATTAAATCTGAAAGGCATTTCTTAAGTGGTAATGTACATATACAAGCTTGACAGATACATGTCTGTAATCATAGATCATTGTTCAGTGTAGCAGGAAATGAGCCCTTCTTGCCTGACCTATCTGATACTCCTTGAAATTACAGGACATGTGTGCCCTTTTTCCAGCTCACTATGAATCCTGTTATTTTGATAGGAAAAGAGCTTGGTAAAGATCTTTATTTGGGGCGCTTTGTCTCATGGTACTGTATCTGTATCTATTTCCTCTCTGCCTGTTCTCTGGAGACTTCCAACTTGTGTAATTGCTTTTGAACATAATCACATTTGTGGATCAAAGAAAATGCACAACATTATTGTCACAAGTTAATTGTTCCTGGAATAATTCTTACAGTTTATCTGTAGTTGTCTGTCAGTGATATATTCAGACCCATCATTCCTTCTGACCCTTTTCCAAATAGCTGGTATTATTTAACCACTTCAGCTGGCAATCTTAGAAACTCTCTCATTACCTAATACACCAGCAGGCTGACTGTTGCCAGTAGCTACAACTTACCTCTACAATGGTAAGCAGTAAACCTGAACTTTCTGTCTGCTGTAGCCACATTAATACATTAATAATGCATTATGTTTCCTCTAATTACATACATACACAGCTTTTTCTTTATTTTTTTTAAAAGAAGGAAAGAAGATGGAGGTGGGGGATGGAAGTTGTTGGAAACAGATACAACTAATTATTAGTGCTGACTAGATCCCAGCTGCATAGGTTTTTAATTAGCCCATGTCTAACCCTAAGTCACTGTTGGGATAATACCAGCATTTCTTAAGCAGGGTAGTTTAGCAAAGGAAGTGTATTGTCTGCTCACACCTGCACTGTGTAGTGTTACTTGCACATACTCAGAAATTCAGGCCAAAATGTCATAATTTTTTTTAGTTCACTTGGTTAAATTTTAGTCATATTGTGTCCTTCAAGGCAGAATCAAAGAGTGAGTTCTGTGCAGCTGCGCAGGGCTGCTTTCCTGATGAAACCATACAGTGATGCCTAACAAAGGGAAAGAATGCAATATACCAAATTTCATGTATTTTTCAAGTGTTATTAACAAGGCCTCCAGAGAATCATTTCAAATTGATCAGTGAAGCAGGAGTACAGTCTCCACTCTTTGGAAAAAAAGTTCAAAATTCAAGACACCCTTCCTTTTCCTTACTTAGCTGAGCTAAAGGCTTATGGAACAAATAGAAACATTACATGCATGAATGTGTGTGTCAGCCTGGTCCATGCCTGGGAGGTTGGGCTTTGGCTTGTGGACCTTGTGCCTTTAGAATGGAATCTATTTTGGTCACTTCCTTGTTTTCTCCTCTAGCATATACAAAGTTGTTAAAACACTGTTCCTTTGCTGAAAACTCTGAAGAAAGGGCACAGTCTTTAGTGTAAAATTAGAAACATTGACAGGTTTTGTTGCCCTTTGGCAGCTTTTAATTTAATTGGCGTTAAGCAGCAGTTCAGCAATATGCAGGATTTGAGCAAGAGCAGAGCATCCCTCAAGTGAAGCAGGTATCAGATCTTCACTATTGTTGTGGCTGAGCAGGCTGAAATCTTACACACACTGCCAAGATACTTGACCCCATCTTTGCAGAAGCAAATGTCTGAAGGAATGCTAAAATTTTATAGGGTCTGGCTTCAAATTGTGGCCCTGATCAGAAAGGGATTTAGGGACACTAGTCATCTCATGTATGTGTGTACAAGCCAAAGACACAATGTGCCTTTTTCTTGCAGCCTGTAGGTGCTCGTTTCCCTTCCCCACCTTCACAGCCATCATTTCTACCACAGGCATAGCATACCTAGAGTCGTGTAAATGAGGGCAGCTCTATTTTATTTTACTTTTCCTTTGGATGATAATTTGAATGAGCTTGGCTGGGAACACAGACTACAGGGTGACCTCAGCCTTGCCTGACTGGACCATCTTTTCAGATAGTCTTTCAGAGTAAATGCATTTATTCCTTAGACACCCTCAAGAAGAAGGAAAAAGACAAGCTGTCTTCTCCATCGTCTGTTTGTAGTCTTGCATGCACTCCACAGCTTCTGTGGTGAAACACAGGCAGGCATAACATACCCTCAGTGGACATGACCTGCAGTTTGAATGCAGGAAATGCTTCAGGAATAATGAATCCTTCAAATTAAATTTTAATTATAAACTCATTCTGATACATATGCGTCAGTTCTGTCACTGCCTCTGATACTGCATTTCAGGGTTGTTCAATGTGTTGCAGAAGGGGATGTTTCCAAAGATGCATTACAGGACTTACATCATCCAGTAGCAGTGGCCCATATTGCCCTGTGCTGTTGTATGCCCACATGTTAAATGCAAACAAGTTGTAATGAACCTATTTTACCCTGATGTAAGGGTCTGCTTGGTGTCTGGAGCAGCACAGAATCTGCTCTGTAGCTTTGAACTGCACCAGTGAAATGAGAGTACAGCAGATTGATTTCTTTAAGGTTTCAGATTTTCCTCTTTTCCATCTTTCTCTCTTGCTCTTGACAAGATCCAGCCTGATGCACAAACATTAAAGTCGTGTGTATGAGAAGAGTTAACTACCCTAATTCAAATTTTGATTTCTAGAAGGTGAGAGTTTTGCTTTTGTGCTAAACCATATATAGCACAAAAAAGAGCCTGGGTGCAGGGGTGAGAAGGGTGTGACAGACTAGGGTTTGCATTCAAAATATAGCTATGTAATAAAAGCATATTTGATTAGACTACTGAAACCTCATCACTAGATGTAAAATCCCCTTTGTCATACTTACTTGAGTTCTTCTTAATTATTTGCTGGAAATGGACAAAGTTTCCCAGCCAATGCCAAAGGAGTGATTCATACCATCTATGGCTTTTTGAATGCACTAAGAAAGAATATCAAACATTAAATATTAAATGTTCTCGATGGTGCAAGGATTCTGAGGCACAATGAGAGCTGTTGCTTTTGTTAATGTTGAATTTTTGCACTGAAAAATATTGTGTTGCCTATCTGTTTTAAACAGAGAATGTCTCAATTCTGCTAGTTTGAGCATAATCAGGCTATATATAGACATGACCAGAGCCAAACCAACCAGTGTAATTGAATGAATATCTTGATTTAGAATAAGGTGGATTAACTTAATTTTTTTGAGGTATGTGCAGAAAGCTGCTAGGCAAACCAGCTCTTGAAGTGAAAGCTTAACATTTTCTACAAGCAGAATTTTGAAGTTTGTAGATTCTGAATATATAACAGTACTGTAAGATACACTTAAAAAGTCTGAGCCACAAATACGTCAGTGTCCTATCATTAGTACCCATTCATTAAATGATACAGAAATTCTTCTATGCTGTAGGCTGGCTCCATGTCTTTGACTTTGTTCTTTCTGGTTTTCTAATAGCGAAACTATTGGATTTGCATATACTAAAGACTTACTCTTTGAAAAACCACATGTTGTTAGAATATTGAAAACGACCCTTTAAAGTGAAGTAAAATATGATGCCTTAGGTTTTAAACAGCAGCATTTGGGAATGTGCGCAGGTACAAAAATACTCCTGTCTATACAAAAAAAGAAAGGCGCAGTAAGTAAAGATTTTTCAGAGTAATGAGTATCTTTTGAGATCTTCTAGAAGCCTCTGCCTAAGCATAGCCCAGGAAGGGCTTTGAGTCGTGGTTTTACTATGCAAAATCTTTGGTAAGAAAACAAGGTCAAGGAACTTTGGGCCTCTGGAGCATAGTCCTAGCCTCTTTCTTTCAGTCTATATGTATCTACAGGGCCAGGCTGGGAATTAGTTGGTAAGCTTATCTGTTAAAAAAAATAAATTATTTTCAAATCAAACAGTTCTCTGACACAGTGGAGAGCCTGGCCACATGAACAATGTTACTACATTAAGTGCAGGTGACAGAACAAAAGGAGCACAAAGAGAGGAGAGACAGGGAAAAGGATAATACTGCTGCCCTAACTGTTTATCGTGAAACCACAGCATTATGCTTCAAAATGCCTTCTCAGTTCCTGAATTAGGCTATGATTCAAAAAAGCACTTAGACACATGATGTAGCCCATCTCTAATCAGGAAGGCATTTCACCACTTGTTTAACTCCATGTACATTTAAGTATTTTATTAACCAAATGTCAATGATAGAGGGATAATCCCTTGATTTAAGGTTTTCAGGACCTTTACTCAAATTATCAACATTCACTGACTCCGCCACCAGCCGTGGCACTGTGATTGCAAAGGCTGACCAGCACAAAATCCTGCACAGCTGAGCCTCTGCAAAGTAGCAGTATTGCCACTGTTCCATTAATACTTGTGGGGAATTTGTTCCGTCTGAATAAAGTGGTTCAAATGCAGGCATGCAGATACAGTTGAGCACTAAGGTGGGTGGGAGTTAGTGATCAAGCCTGACCCTACAATTACAGTGCTACCCCAGCTCAGTGCCTCATTATGAAAATAAACAATTGCAACCACCCAGCAGGTTTGCTGGAGACTCCAGTGAAGGGGGTGCCATATCTGGAGAAAAAAACAAGCCCCCAAACAAACAAAACCCAAAAACAAATAAACAAACAAAAAGAAACCAGACCCTGCGGAAAAAACTACACAAAACCCAAAAACATACACATAAAAAAAAACCAAAACAAAATCAACCAAACAAAAACCCTCCAAAAACCACCTAAAAACTGCATATGGACTTTGTCCATCTGCATCTGCTTCTGCCCTCGGGCAGAAGAGCCTAGATGACCACATTACATGTCTTTGCATCTCTTAAATGTTCCTTTACTGCATGGAAGAGCTAGTTATCATTAGCCTGAACAGTGGCAAGGCCGATCTCCTGAGCAGGGGAGTAAGCCAGTGCCATTGATGAAAAACCCTGACATTTGTGGTTTGATGTCCTATTTCTGTATCTCATGTAGTGCCACTACACTCTGTCTTTGAATAGGATGAAAGAAACTCAGTGTCTCACATTTCACTTGAAGATCAAAAGACTCAGAATACCTTTTAGTTCCCCTAAAATAACAGCCCATTTTATGGCAGGTTTCAGTTGCTGGCTGTAGCTACTTAACTATATACAACTCTTAGAACAACCATTGTAGTTGTGTAGGGTTTTTTTTTTTAAATCACTGTTTCTGCAAGCCATAGTTATTTGACTTATAGAAAGCATGTTCCTGGTGTAAATGCTTGGTGTAAATGTGCACATGTGATGTAAATACAGAAAATACTGCCACAGAGACAACATGAGCTCTTCCAGCTGTTTTCAGAAGCATTGCAGTTTGTATACTGAGTTTCAGACATTTTGAAAAAATACGCTAGTGTGAGGACCTGCTTCTGATACACCAGCATTCCAATCTAGTTGGTTTGGCTTGAGGGTACAGAGAGGGTTAGAATACAGCTTCTTCATGTCCCTATCTCCTCCGCTGTCTGAGGGTAGGGGGTCTTCCCACAGGAGTCTTTATACCAAATGAATTAAGCACACTAATCATTCTGTTGACACTGACAAATGTACCCTCATGTCTATGGCTGAATGTGTGCTTCAAGGTCCATACTTTTACTGCTCTTATGGGTTTTTATGGGCTTGATTTTCATCTTCTCAGTCACATAAGACTGCGAATGGCTAGAGGATTTAAAAAAAATGAAGGAAAATAAGTGGTGGGAAGGGGAAGAGGCACACAAACAGCACTATCACATACATCCTTTTTGCTTTCCATCAGGTGAAAAATGAGATGTGTGTGTGCGGGTGACAGCCCATCCCATTTTAACATTTAGAATTCCAGTGACAGAACCAGTATAAAAGCAAAATGAAGTTTTCTCCTTGTGACATTTGAGCTGAGATATGAGCTTCCTAGTAAGGACTTTTGGAAGGACTCAGAGTGCTGGCATCTGTCCAAGGGAGATGGATTCTGGAAGGGAAGTTGGTGAAACACTGGAAGAATGAATAAATGAATCATTTTGTACCATGTGTGATAGCCCATTCTTCCCACACCATGACTGCTGGCAGTGATGTCACTCATTGGGCTGATCACTTGCTTTGGGTCACTCCTCCATCTTTAAATAATGCACTTATTTAATTTGAAGAAAGTGCGATCAATAAAAAGAGATCCTTTTATCTTCCTCATCAATCTCTTTTTAATGAACATGCACTTTTTTCTTATTAGATTCCTGGTTACAATGCTTTTAATTTCTCAATGTGTGGTAGAAAAGGGGTGCAATCAAACACAGGATGGAACAGTTGATGCCACGTTGCTGCTTGCTCCTTTCTGGTGCATTGGCATGTTCTTAAAGGAAAGCAGTGGTCTGGGCAGGTGTGGGGATCATTTGTCCTGCACTGATGTATGGTCCTCTGAGCATCCTTTCTTAAGCTGTGGTCCAGCAGAGCCTTTGCAAGACATATTTTAATTTCCTAATGTCCCAGTAGTTGCAAGAAAATAGTTAATTCTTAGGCAATCTTCTTGTGGACTACCGAGACTTTATTTAAAGCAGATAAATATTTGAAATCCAATGGCTTCGTTTTGAATGATTCACCAAGCCTGCCTTCCAAAACTTTAAGGTTTGGGTATGATTAGGATATGACTGAAGGGTCAGCTGAGTTAAATGATATATGCTGCTCTAGTCTGCAGAATGATGTCAGTCATGGTCACATATTTATTCAGATATTTGTGGCTGAGCAGAGAGAATGCTCCTCTACAGTTTGGTATTATGAAGTCAGCCTCCTTTTAGCACCTGTAAAGCTAGTAAACATAGAGAACATGTTCCTTCTCATCACAGACTGGAGGTTAATGCTGTCTTTGGTTTTGCATATCTCCTTGAGTCTTTTTGGAGTGAAACTTTGCAAAAAATTACTTGATTCTTTACAAAAACACTCCACTAAATAAAATTACAGTTTTCTAAGGCTCTGAGTTTCAACCAGTCATTTACATATGGCAGGAGTCCAAATCTTAGTCATAGATTAGCTTCATTAGCGCAGATTCAAACTAAGAGGCCCAAGCCACGTGGTAATCCGAAATAAATCTTTGCAAAACGAGCTAACTTAATTATAAACAGGCAAGTAATTTCCTTCCTTATCCTCCTGTATTTACCACCAATGGACTACCCTAGTAAAACTTGGTTACCTCCAAGGTCATGCTTCCTCTTGTTTTCTTCCAGGGTCTCCCTTTCAAAGAACCAATCGCTGACTTTTCGCAGGGCCAGAAACCATGTTTAGGCCAGTGCTACCATGTCGCTACAGAAATGTGCAATGCTCAAAACTGGGGCTGCAGGATAAAGTATTTCTGCATTGCTTTGGGGATAAGAGGAGCAGAAAGGACCCCAAAGTCAGCAAACTGTATCTTCAGACCCAAAGGGCGAGAGCACCATCACCTAATCTTTCCTGCAGCCCTGAGAGCTGTCACGGAAGGTGGTGTGCTGCTCCCTTACCCGCCCCGACGCGGTAAAAAGAGCAGGGGGTTGCATTTTGGCCCCAAGGTCCCTAGAGGAGGCGGCCCGTGCGATATCGGACTGCAGCACTGCGCGCAGGCTGCGTCCTGGCCCTAGCTTTGGCCACCTTTGGAACGGGGCCAAGGGAGCTGCCTGGCCGATGATTCAGCACTGGCTCTCTCCCTTCTTGGCCGGCGAAGAAGAGGAGCCGCCGGCCACCTCCGAAGGCGGGGGCAGGCTGCCGAATGCCGCCCCGCTCTCCTCGCTACAAGCCCCTGGAGCCCCTGGGGGGCTAAGTCAGCTCTGCGGACTTCCCTGGGGACGAGGAGGAGGGCGGGAGGAGGAGGTCTGGCCAGAGCTAGCTGCGTGATGCTGAGGCAGGCAGCCTGCGCGCCAGGTCTGGATGTGCGGCGGGGGAAGGGACCCGCAGCGGAATAGGGCACTGCAGCCTGGCCGGCAGCCAGACACCACGGACACGCTGCGGCCGCGGAGCCGACGCGGGGTGTGCCTGCCTGCCCGCCTGCCTGCCTGCCTGCCTGCCTGCCTGCCTGCCTGCTACCTGCCTGCTACCTGCCTGCTACCTGCCTGCCTGTCGGGAGTAGCTGGGGCGGGC
>VWZF01003094.1:526357-584536 GCA_013396755.1 Sclerurus mexicanus
AAACCCGTGTTTTTTTTTGGTTTTTAACTCTTCCACCAAAAAAAAAAAAAAAAAAAAAAAAGACACTTAACTATTCTGTGACAGTCCACAAGAAGAGCATGTGATTGCCATGCAAAGCTTAAGTGTGCTAAGACAGGCATAGTGTGCGTTACCTACTGAGGACACCATCTAGAGTCCTCTGAACTTAGTTCTGAAGTGTGCAGGGTAAAGAGGGCTTTGTTTGGGACCTTTGTAAAGGGCTAGTACCACCCTTTTCTCTGCATCCCCTTGTAGGGAAATATGTGATTTACTGTTTATCTGATAGCTATTCCACATGTTCTGTTTTTCTTATAAATTTGATTTGTGTCCTGTGCTGGATCTTCCATATATGTTGCCTTGCCCACAGAGCACATCTGGTACATCCGTCCTGAAATCTACTGCTGACAAATATCCCTATCATCCTCCTGAAACACTCAGAATAGTGAGAAAAAGTGACAGCGTATTTGAAGCAGTTAGAAACTGGGAATTATTAATTTAGCATCTAGCTTATGATCTTTACCTTTCTCTCAAGACCAAAGCACACATTTCTCTGTGTCTTTCCTCATCTCTGGGAGCTGATTCTTGTTGAGACTGTTTCTCATGTATTGCTTTACTGCCTTTTCTAGGGCGTTTCATGAATATGAAAGCATTCTTGCTGATGCAGGAGGAGTCAATTTCTGAATTAGTCTTTGCTCATCCTAGAAGCAAAAATCATCCAGGGTACTTGTATTATTTTCTCAGTAGTGATCGTAAAGCATCAAAATGCTGCATTGCTGAAGTGTCATTTCTTTGACATTCATAATTTTAACCCATCAAATCCAGGAATTCCTGAGTTGCGTACAATTGTGCAACTCTAGTAAAAGAGAAGGCAGTGTACCATTGTGCTGAGAGCACAGGGCTGAGGTTTCCTTTGGAAAGCTGCAGTGGTCAGAGTGAACAGTTGCATTCCTCACAAATTTCCTTGCAGGAACCCGTGTCATTTATTTTCCCTCATGCCTTCCCTGTAATGCTGCAAGTTGTCCGCCTTGTAGATGATACATACCGGACCTCACCCTGGAGCCCTGAAGTTAGCAGGTCACTACTAAGTTTAGCCCCACTAACATTGGCCCTAGTATAGATATGTGGCGTTTGGATTACATCTAACATTTTGGGCCAGCCACCTTGCCAGTGAAAATGGGTGTAACTACAGTGATTTCAGAAATGGTCCTCTCAGATGGGAGTCAGTCTTAAACAGCAGTTCCAGAATCACTGAAAGAAAGACCTTAATATTCCCGCAGAAACTCTGGTGGCTTTTGCTCAGATAAAGGTGATGACCACCCTTTGGATTAAAAGTAATTTGTCTGTAATATTACTTGAATTAACAACCTTAGTAATTATATAGAACTATTCAAAGTGTTTTGTGGGTTTTTTTAATATTGTTGACGCATAAAATCTTTTTTGTAGTGAAAATGTTGTGACATTAAATATATGACAGCACTTTTTACTTCATAAGGTAGAAAAAATGGCCTCAAGAATTCCTCTTGAATTTCCACATATGAGGCAAACCTCCATCAATAACATGCTAACTTCATCTCTGAAGTAAAGGAAGGAGGAGGTGGGGAGAGAAGAGATTCTTTGGAGCAGTCACTGACAAAAAGCCATTATCTGTGTTCAGATCTGCTCACATCTGGGAAATAAATGGTTGTCCAGAAGTTAGGTGATTGAGTTGAGGGGTTTTTTTTAAGTTTGGGGGGGTGGGGGGAGAAGGGTTTTGTGTGTGTGTATGATGTGTTTGTGTGTGTGTGTGTGTNAAAAAATACATGGCAGAAGGTCTGCCTAAGAATTCCAAGAGGCATAAAAAGAACTTTTTGGACAGCTCCAAAAGCACTGTCTTGGGGGTTTTGAAACAGCTGCATTTCAAACACATCATTGTGTTTTATGTAGAGTAAGATTTGTTGGAGAGGTTGACAGATTGCATCAGTGCTAACTTTTTTTAATGCCTTTGACAGCTATAAAATTCTCGGTGACATGGCTTGAAAAGTAGCATCTGCAAATTGGATTGTCCCTTCTTTTGCTTCTCACTGTCCTTTTCTTCCTTTTCAGGCAGACTAAGGTAACTTGTTCCCAGAAAGTCCCTTATGTTCTGGATTTTTTTTTCCAGTGCAGAAATAAAAAAGAACCGACACATTTCATATTCTGTGTTTGATGTACTGTTTCTGAATCTAGCCCTTCCATGAGTTTCCAAATCCTTTTCTCTTCTCTTTTCTGTCTTACTCAGCATATTTCCCTTAAAGCTGTATCCTTCAAGGTCATAGTCTGCTGAGAGCTAATTGATTCCTCTTTCTCCTGGAGCCTGGAAGAGAAAGCCGAAGAGAGACAATCCTCATAATTGTGTCTGGTGTACTAGATTGAAGACTAGTCTCACTCCTAGTATTATACTTCACTCTTTATCAGTATTCCTTTCCATTTAGTTTACATTTTGTATTTTAATACCATTTTTCTTTTGCTGAAACCAAAAGGAAAACTAATTGTTTTAAAGCATTCCCATACTTAGGAAGCTTGTCAATCTTAGCGTAATTACACCAGAGAAGATTTTATTGCAAGCAGAAAATAACAGTAAGACACACTAACCTACAATCTCCCTTCCTCTGAGAAGACATGCAGATTGTAATAGTGCTAACTCAGTTTAGGAGCTAATTTTTGCTTCTTCCTATGCTATCAAATTTAAATATTCCACCTTTTACCCAGGCTGGTAATAGACTCAGCTCTGTAGTTCTGTAATAACTGCTTTTATACACCTGCAAACCAACCACCCCCCTCCTTAAAGGTCTTCCCATTGCTTTCTCTTTCCATTTAAGCAGGTATCCTCCCAAAACACCCAGCAAGGCCCATGTGGGACTTGCCTTTCAGTGGTGACTGCTCTGCCACACTAGCACAGCCCCCCTGCACATTGGCTCTTCCCCTAGGCAGAGGTACCCAAGCAGCCCTTGACTTTGGGACCACAACTCTTGTCACTTGGTGAAGTGACACTGGGCACACAAGAGGTGTAGCAGGAAATGGACCACAGTATGACTTTGCTGAAGTGGGTTTCCCTGTGAGCAGAGCAAAAGCAGAGCAGGGTCCAGAGGGTGCATGTCCCTGGCAGCACCTCCACACTGCCCTTGCATCCTTTTCACTTTTGCCTTCCCTGGACACTTCAGGTACTGTGAGCTGATGGCCAGCTGAACACCTTATACCATGCTAGTGGCCAGCAGATGATCAACAAGCATGTCTCCATCTCCCAATCTCTGTGTCCTGTGCTGGTTATAACATGAAGAGGCGGGTGCATTGGTGCAGCACTGGAACTGTGCATGTGCTTGGGAGGCAGAGAGGGCTCATCCCTATCTCACTTGTGCTGGCCCTTACTTGAAAAATGTGGCCGAGTGGAGAAAGGGTTTTGCATTGCTGTCAATTACCCCTGACTAGGACAGCTCCCTTCTCACATTTCTGATTTCTACTGCCACTTCAGGTATGTTGGGCCAGCATCAGCAAATGATGCTGTTTTCTCATCCTCAGTAGAAAAATGTGGGCTGGTAGTGGTTGTTTACCTAGGAAATGGTCTCAGCTCCCCTCCAAAGTTATTCAGGCACAATGGCTGAATTTCTTATATCTTTTTTGAGCTAGAGGTGAGAAAAATTGAAATAAACTATTCTGTACCTTTTTTGGTATCATACTGTAAGTATTCCTTGCAATTTTTCTCTGTCTTTCACTTCCGCTTGTTCTTTCTCAGCTCTGCTTTTGATGTCCTTTCTTCTATACACATTGACTTGGGAAAGTCTGTATTGTAGCTTGATAGCAGGCTAGAGGGAGCTTCTCCCTCCAGTTATAGGTGCTGCAGCCCTATAACTGAATAGTTCAGTTTATGGACAGAGAATTTGTTTATAGCAGCTTCATGCAGTGTTTGTTCTTTTTCTTGAAACAGTCTAATTCTGACCCATCACAACACCATAGGGTGGAATTCATGCCTGGCAACCTCTGAATATATTAAGGTCAGGGACATCTCAGAGAGCCGCCGGGGACTGTACTTGCAGGAGGGGAGAGCAGATGATACAGCACAGGCTATATACTAGCTTTTTCTATGCTCCCTGTTATGTGCAGGGCAGGGCCACAGGAGAGATTGTTTTTTCCCCAAAGCTTGAAGATGCAGGGGGAGAGCACCTTAAAGCAGATGCTGCTCCATTTCTGATACAGTATTGATGTTGATCGGCTTCAGACACCTGACTTAAGCACTGACATCAGGAAGCTAGTTAGCCTTCAGCTTTGTATCCAGAGTAAAGGGAGAGAACTTCCCAGGGAGATTAGCAAACTGACTGCAACAGGACTAACCCAATGAGTCTCCAATTAGTCTACAGGGAGACTATTTTTGCAATTCATTTGCAATTCAAGGTTCTACATTAAATATCTACTGCACAATATGAGAACTCATTTTGAAAGGTGTGACTTTTGTTTGATGTGTCCTGTGGATTAACAACATTAGTCACAGGAAAGTTACAATTAATCACAGTAAAGATACCAGACAAGTTTTGAGCCTAACTCAGAAGTGTAGTAAAGAGATGCTGACCTCAGTGGGCCTGGGAGGCACAAGTGGGCCTCCATTAATAAGCAGCGATAAAGCAAGTGCCGCTGTACTGAGCCAGCCAGTCTGTATTTCTGTGCTGTTCCAGAAGTCATGATGACTCATAGATGTATATACTTGTGACAGATATGTATACTTGTGATGTACTTGTACTGGGGACTGATGGGGTGAGATACATACAATGCAGCAATATTTAGCGAGTTCAGGTCGATCAAGACTTCTGAAATGATAACTGATGCTTCCTCTCCCCAGTCCTGTAGGTTCACATTGTCTTTAAAATGTCTTCAGCAATCACAGTTTGTTCAGACAAATTTATTCTTTTATTTCTATGTCTCTACTATCCCCTTTTAGCATTCACTGATTTTATGGAAACAGTTTTTCTGTTTAACATGCAGCAAAGTGTAGTGATCTGTTCCATGTTTCTTTCTCTTGGACAAGCACCCCAAATTCATGGCTTTCAAGTTTACCTCATGGGTGTGGTTTTCCTTTCATGCACCATGCATCATGTGCAGAATATGATGGAGAAAAAGCAGTATTTTATGAAGTATTTTTTCTTAATAACAGTCAGGATTTCTTGATACAAAACAGTAGTTTGCACTTGCATTTATTCTTTAAAACTTCATTTTGCTATGTAAATTTCACTGAGAATTCATGTATTTGTGCTCACATGGAGCTTCTGCATGTTCTCCCTCCTCATTTATATAGAGATGCGTATGTGACTATAGAAAATACAATATGTATACACAGTATATGGCCATTATTTCTTTATTAAAAATTACATGTGAGACTGTACTGCATCATAAGTTTCTAAGCAAAACTGATTAATAATTGATATCATTACAAAACTCAGGGTTTGGATTTCAACTGCAGAGGACTGAAATTATCCTCGTTCTGTATCTGTTGTATTTTTTACTTATTGTACTATTTTATTTCCAATGCACTGCACATAAATGCACTCAGATTTGCTGTGCCTAACTTTTGGTTACAGAGAAGCCTTTCTCTGCATCAGATGAGAAAGCAGAATTTGGCTTGCTAGAGGCTAAGTAGCAGGTTAATTGTGGTGCAGAGCTGGAATGATACAAACAAGCATTTTCATCATTTGCAGTCTTGCTAATGGAAATGCAATAGATTTGCTGCAGAAATCCAACTCAGAATCAATAGCAATGCAATGAGGCAGCTGGTTCAGGGAGAGTACATGTGATGCCAATCTGCTGCAGACACTACCTGGGCAGAGACTGTGCTGTCTCTCTTCCAGGAATGGGCAGATAGCCCTAAAAGATGCCCTGGCAGGTGATAAAAAAATTCTGAAAGGAAAATCCCTGTTCTACCTAGTAAAGAGACAGGACTTTTTCTAACTGAGAGAATAATTTTCTTTGAGGAATTCAGATCTTTTTGGACTCAAAGTTGTCTTTTTTGTTACAAGGTACTAAGTTAAACAAAGACAGGTCTTTGTGCTTCAGATCGTGCTCAAGTCACATGAAATCAAGGAAGGACTGAGTCATGGTGTGTAACTTCAGAGATGGATAGATGGTTTTGGAGTATCTTCTGCTAAAAGCAGTCTTGTTCCCCAGGTAGACCACAGAGTCTAGCAGGCACTGCCTTTTGTGGACTGTTTTATATTAGGTGCACTGTCTACCTTAACTATTTTTACTGCAGGGAGCCCTGTTTCCTGGAGAGTGAGCACTATGAATCACATCTTGATCTCTCACTTTATAACGTTATGTGAAGTACCAGACTCAGTAGGAGGTACACATTAAACTCAAGAGCCTGAGCATGACCACTGTTTGGCAGTTAGGAACCAGCAGGGGAGAAGGGCATTGTTTTGGGACAGGATAAAGTCTGCTTATTTACGCCCTGACCTGTCTCATCCAATCTCTCATTCTCCTCCCCTTTCTCAGTAGAGCCTTAGTCACTGACACAAAATAAAAGGTTTTAGCTGAGGAACAATGGGCAGGCACAAATCCAGTGGGACATACCTGGACACTACTCAAGGCTTCTCTAAGCTAAAGCAGAGGCAAGGTCCATTCAGCTCTGGACAAGATTGGTGGTATTGTAGCATCATCTATTACCTTTGCTCCTGTATCATTTTTTTACAAAACACTTATTTCAATATATATCTTCTCTCAAGAATTTATTCAGCTTTTTCACATATGCTTTCACTATCCCCTTCCCCACTCTTTTATATCTCTGCTTCATCCTGGAACTCGCTGGCAGTGCATTCTCAGAACTCAGATAGCTCTTTATTTTGGCAGTGAATATCACCTCAGTTTTGAGATGAAAGGAAATCAATACTGGGTTGGTAGTCACATGGTACTGGGGGGAGTATAAGAAGCCATGAAAGCATGATTCATGACATAGTTCAGTATTTCTGTGGAAAGATTTTTGAATTTTACAGTATTTAACAGTCAATTAATTCATGTGATTAGACAGATCAAAGTATAAAAAAAGAATGTCAAGCTCATTCAAAGCCTTTCTCATTTAAAAAAAACCCAAGTCTCTGAGTTCGTAAAAATTACTTGAATATTCTAAGGTTGTAACTGGAAGCCAGTGTAAATCTGCTGAAACAGCATCTCAAGAAGAGAAACTTATTTTTTTCTCTATACTAAATTAATCCAAATAATTAATTTTCATCTTGAATGAAATGGCTTTAATTTTCACTGTCATAAAGGTTCTCAGGTCCATAGCCCTGTAAAACCCACCAGAGTGCTGGAGTGCACTGGTCCATGACCTACACGACACAGTATCATCCTGACTAAGGTTTCTTCCAGACTCCCACCAATTGTGGTGTGAAGCCTGAGAGCAAGGCGTTGTCTTCCTTATCCCTTATTCTAGCATCTCTTTCAAACAAAACCACCTACTTGAACTTTGAAAATATGTTTGTATTCTGATCATTTGTTCATTTACACCTTTTTCTCCTAGATTAAAAGCCCTTTTGTGCCATGTGTTTTCCACTCACAGAGGTGTATATACACTGTAATCAGCTCAGCTTTGGATAAGCCTTGTTGACAGGACAGGCAGGCTGAGCTCCACAATTCTCCCCATGAGGGAATTGTTTTCAGTCTTTGAATTATTTCATTCTGTTCATGGTTTCTTATTTTTCAGATAAATAGAGCCATAATTTTGATACAGTACTTACACGTAGACTAGTCCAAAATTCTAGTGAAGGACAAAAAAAATCTGTTCAGTGTCTTGGTCACAGTTCAGAAGTCCTCAAGATGCATGAAGTAGCATGTGGCTACTATAGCAAGTGTGAATCAGTGGCTGTTCAATATTTTAAGCAGTAAAACAGTAATAATGTCTTGTCAGAGCAGAAGACCTATGACTTACACACACAAGAACCCTCACGAACATGCTTCTTTGACGCTCAGGTTTGCATGCTGCTTCTTACAGGGGTGAAACAAAAATTCTAAGGGCCAGTCAAGGAAAGAAAAGACAAATAACACTGAGCATTATTGAAGGAGTTTTAGCTCCCTCATTCTCATCTGATTCTGTCCTGCTCTGAAGGATGCCTTCAGCAAGGCTTCTTGGGTGAACAGGAGGTGGAGTCAATGGTTTTAACTGTATAGAGTTCCCTTGTTCTCTTGACTTCTGCTCATGCTTCAAAGATTCCTCCCTCTGTGCCCTGCTGGCATTTCCCAACTAGTTGACCCAAGGACCATTGCATCACTTTACTCTTCATTCAGTTTATTATCTCAACTCCTCCTACATCTGGTTTTTCCTTCCAAAAGTGGAAATTGCCCTAGTGCATGGATTAGTGAGAGGGAAGGATTTTAGTGTCTGCATTGCTCCTGTCTACTCAGCCTAAAGACACTTTCATTGTGTAATGGATTCCACTGCATTTCTGTCTTACAGTGGGTCTGCTGGACGGACTTGGCTTGATAGGGTTTCATTATGCCTAAGCATCTTTTATCATCATAGGACATGAGAACAATGGGGCGTGATCACATCAAGAAAGTTACAATGGCTAATAATTTCAAGATAGCTGGGATTTTCAAGACATTGTTATATTTTCAAGATAGCTTTCCTTGGGTTGTGTGTGTGCTCAGCAGGACAGTTTGCAGTGTGACAGTAATACTGCCTTAGCAAGGGAAATGAAGTGTATCAGGATGAGAGCAAGAGCTACAGGGGAATAGAAGAATGGTCATTTATGTATCTTACCTGAGCTAGTCAGGGAACAAAGTAGTGAGCATGTTGTTATGGTTTCAGGAATTAAAGAGCACAGGATAGGAAGAAAGACAAAAGACTTCCTGTCTGTGTTGGTACAGGGACTTAGAGAAGCTTGAGCTCTTACTTGCAAGAAAGGATCATTATTAACTAGTCAGGAAAGGGCCAGGAAGCTGGGAAGAAGTGATTATACCTGTAACACACAGTAGAGCAGGAACGGCCTGATATTTTCTTGACTGGAAGAAAGCAGCAAGAATCTGTTCCCCAGTGCCACAGATACCTACAGTCTGCCTGGGATGTGTAGCAGATCCCAAAGCAGCTGTTTCCCCTGCTGAGGTTCTGGACTAGGAGTGCAATCATCCACTCTATCCATTATGCATTTCTAATGCATCCTCTGTAGAGCAGATCCTCTTGCCATCCATCCATGCTGAGTATGGACTCCTTCCTTCCTCACTGATACAGAGATCCAAAGAAGTGCCCTTCACACCCTCCTTTCTCTGGCCACCCGAGGGCTGTAGTCCCTCTGCTCTGCCTGTGCAGCAGACCCTGCAAAGTTTGTTACTGAATTCCCTCCCATCACTTGGTTCAAGACCCTTCAGTGCACCTCAGCAGTTGCCTCATGGAGGTTAGTCAGCCCATTCTACTTTTTAGAGATTTTTAATCATTACTGTTAGTAGATTTTGAACATTATTGGTAAGAATTTTTGAGAATTCCTTTAGCTCCGTAATTTTTGGGACATACAACTATGTATTTGTTCTCTTTGTGATCGAAGAGAGGCTGTGTTTCTGGATGAAAAAGCCAGTGAATGCATTAGGACAGAGTCTTTTCTTCAGTCAGATACCTTTAAAATTCTCCATTTGGTTTTTAAAATGGCATCTGACCAGTAAAGCCATCAAAAGGGGATTTGAACATGTGTTTAAGAACACGGCTAGCAACTCTTCTGTTGTTTGCTAGCTCCAAGCATTTGAATTTGCCGTGCTCTGTAGAGATTAGCGGAGGCCTCTCATGTAAGGAGCTTTTCAAGAAATCCTGTGATTTTCCTAATTGTTGTTAATTGATTCTTTAATGTGTGCAGTTTTTCCTTTTCCAAATTTGAAGGAAGAATTAAAAACACGAATTCTATAAGTGTATTCGGATAACTGCTGCAAGCCCAGGAAGCAGATTTACTAACTGTGAATCAGAATAAAGTATCAGTTCCCTGAAGCCACTTAGCTGGGCAGAGCTGGCAGAGGAGAGGGCTGAAGACAAGGAAGACAGAAAAAGATTCTGATGTTTCCTGAACTGGATTGAGATCCAGAGAGCGTTGCATGTCAATATGCCAGCATTCAAAGAAGAATTTGGTATCTAAATTCACTTACCCCTAATCTATCTAGCAGGTTCCCCAAGTTGCAGAGTAATTTACGATTATGCTGTGCTTTTCCAGATTATCTGTAATGCCTTTTCAGGGCTGTTACTGATGCTTTCAGATGCTAATACACATTGATTTTTAACAAGTGGGTATACCGACACTACTGCCTGATGTTAACTTAGGTTTAATTCATATCTTAGTTTTCATAAGTTACTGTTTTGCAGATGATGATGACATAATGACAGGGGGTTTTTTTCTGATAATTAATCCAAAATGATGACTTATGTTGTTCAAGTCATATAAATGCTGTCCCTCCAAAGGAGGACTTAAAAATGTCAGTCAATAGAGAAAGATCAGACAAATAACTTGCTCACAACTTTTGTGTAATGACAGGTCACATAAGAGAATATTTGAAGTGTTCAGAACTGTCAAGGAAATCTGTGTCATGCAAGATTGATCTGAAAATAGATTATTCAAGCTAGAAATTAACTACAGTTCTTTTAAGTATACACTGCTGGAATTTTTCCTTTGGGGTTTAATTAGATTCTATGAACTGCAGGAGAGGAATGTGTGTCTCAACCCGTAATGTTACCAATTGTACCACAGTAACTTGCTACTCCATGGTGACTCATTCATATCGCAATCTCATCAAGATAAAAACTTTAGCAAACACACATCCCTCCCTCTAGTGACTTTGGGTCAATTCATGTTCACAACTATTACTTGAAACAACTCTTTGGCTGCACACCGACTTTAGTCTTCAGTGAAAACTAATGGACAGTTTAGCTACACCGGCCTTTGTTTTACCTTGTGGTGAATTCAGGATTGGAAATACTCTCTACTTTTCCAGTTGCAGCTCAACTTTTCTGTGCTTGAATGTAAAAATAGAAGAAATGTTGGGATGATAATTTGAAATCTTGTGTTGATGCTTTGAAATCTAACATTTAATCTGCTTTAAATTCTTCTTTTTTAAAAAGCATTCTATTACATTCTTGTGGAGAGCCAATGCAGTGCATATTCATAAAGCATGAGAAGACTGTGTCACAGAAGGACCATTAATCTAGTGATATTCGTAAAACTATGAGAGCTTCTGGGGACGTTCACTTGTTAACAGAGCTTTTAAAGTTGTCAAATTGTGTCTTCCCATGTGTGATCTCAACCTCAGTCTTTCCTGTGCTTCATTTTCTCGCACTGCTAGTGATCTGCCCTTCTGATTGCTTGAGAAGCCTTGAAGCTCATGCTGCTTGTAATTCTCAGCAGATTTGGATCCAGAGTTGTGCTCCTTAAGGCAGCTCATGTTTTGAATTATGCATAAGTCCATCTCAGAGGGGCTGCACTTCATGGTTCCTTTTTGGGAGTGGTGATATAAGGAAGTCTAAGTAATGTAATGACACTTTTCATTTTTCATGTCCTGGCTCGGTTAAGAGCAAGCCTTGAATTGTGTCATTTTTCTCCCATGTGACTGTTTAATCACCTGAGAGAGTACCAGCCAGAGTTTTGTGGTAAGATTGATTATACTCCCAACAAAGTGCTTCCTTCAGCTGAGCACTGGGAAGTAGCTGGTTTAGCAGCTAATGGGCTTCAGTCTGATGTGAAAATGGTGACTGTGATTGAAATGTCACTGCAGTGCATGCCAGCTCTTTGGACTGCATAGTGAGCAGTACTGAAATGCCCAGAGGCTGTTCGGGTTTCAAGATGCGGGGAGATACTCTTAATCTGGACTACAGAAAACTGTGCTGTAGGAGGCACATCACCTTCTCCTTTGAAAATGTCAGGGAGGCGTGTATAGGAATATCTAGACCCGCAAGTAGAGAATGGTGTTGCTGCAGATGTAACCATGACTTTGTTCGCACTATTAGCCTGCACTGCCATAGCCTGCCATTGCCTGATGCTGTAAGCTTTGCAATATGACTGCTGGCATCAGCAAAGTGTGCTGCGGGACTATCTAGGACCCCAGTTTGCATGGCATGAAACAGGGAGAACTGTAGTAGAGTGATCTTCCACTTAACACCATCCAACACACATTTTGACAGCAGCCTACACTCATATACATTACAAGCCTGGGAGATAACTAAGGAAATATACTCACCAGTTCCATTTTACACAGCATGAGCCAACAGTAACATTGTAGGTGACAGTTTACGAATGTTTTGCATTCCTTGGGTGAATTCAGAGTCTCTAAGTGTCAACAGCCCCTCTTATAGATGACTCTGTGATTTAGCCTGTGTCACAGAGGAGACCTCTGGCAGAACCAAGAATGAAGTCCCACAGCCTGAGAGGTAGCTGTCCTCCCTTTAAGTGGTAGCATGTACTAATGAAAAGAAAGGGTAGAAAATTCACAAAAAAAGGTAGTAAGTGTAGACATACGCTTACAGACATATGTGTGTAAAGACACAGCAAAGCAAATATCATTCCAGAATCCTTCTCTTTGAAACATGGTTTTTGTTTGTTGGGGTTTTTTTTCCAGTTTGTGAAATGAAGTATTGTTTAAATACGTAGGAAGACAATATATCTTCACCGTTAAAAGACATTCCTTTCTGGCATTTATTGCTAAAAATAGATGAAAGAAATTGTAAACAAAATCAAATCCTGACATTTCAAGTCAGACTGTTTTTCTGTCATTGTCATTGAATGTAATGGACTATTAGCTAATGGCTTCCTTAGCTTTTCCCCAGGAAAAAAAAAAAAAAAGGCAGTGTTTCACTTTGACAATTGACATGTTAACCAAGGTCTGGAGATCACATTTCCCTAAGTTGAGAACCTTGAGTGTTGTGGACTAGTTGTTCAGTCTTTGACCGAACGTCAACCAGCTGTAGGGCCTGTTTATTTGTTTGTGTTTGTTTCTGGTTTCTGTTTTTGTTTTGGTTTGTTGGTTTGGTTTGTATCAATAGGGATTGATTGCTTCTTTCCAATCTTGGCTAGTTTCAATTTTTGTACATAAATAGGCAAAATCAGATGATCCTTGATTGAGCACTGTCTGCCCCAGTGTCTTTTTTTTCCCTGTCCAATATACAGCAGTCACCATGTCTTTCTCCTTGGGTTGGAGGGGAAGGAGCCCACACTCCAATGGATAGAGAATTACAGCTGTGGGGAGGAAGAAATCTGTGAAAGGTCTGCTGCCCCATCACTGTAGCGGTGTCAGAGCCAGCCCTGTGGCCAGAAGGGAGAGCAGTCAGTCCCCACAGCACTGCTTAGGGACATTGCAGGCATCCAATGGATACAGCACAAGGATAGCTCCAGCTAAGTGGGCAAAAAGGCAGACCCTTTGGACAGGAAAAGAAGGGGCATAAGCACTCTGAACACCCATGGGGCACTCACAGACTTGAGCACAATCCCTTTGGCAGAAACCCCCTCCTTGCTTGTCAGCCCTGTCCAGAAAGATTTTTTAGCCTTGCCCTTCACTTTTGTCATTACTATAATAAATTGAGGATAATTGCTTGGCTTGAAACAGCTCTGCCTTCTGCTGTGTAGGTGGGGAAATGATGCCAGGAACAATCCTTTCTTCTTCTGCCAGTTTGCTTTTCTCTGCAGCAGGGATACATACTGGTTCTGTATAGATGCTACTGTTAGTAAAAAGCAACCTAAGCACTGCCTCAGCTAGAAATGCAAGATTGATTACATTAGATGTGCTTTATTCCCAGTGTCCTGCATGAAATGAGCTCCAAGATAGGTTAATACCATTGCTTCAGAGTGGAAAATGCCAATGTTAATATAGGGTTTGCTACAGACAGACAGCTTGGTACAGAGCACAAATGCATGGGATTGGGTCATTGCCAGACTTGTATTTGAGGAGAGAGGTCAAATGAAGGTTTGCATGTGATATCTCCTATACCAAACTCAGCATGTGACCAGTTGCTGGGATACCCCAGGGAGCTATATCCTCTTTATGTCTGAGCTCAGCTCTCCTATGGTTCTATGTGCAGAAGACTAAAACAAGTTTTCAGCCATGGTCCAGAGTACTCTGCTGCATCATGATTAGGATGGGACACCATGACAACACTTTAAATCCCACTTTAAAACAAGTCTTTTGAAAAGCATATACTTTGAAACTGCAGGGAAATTACTGGAAGCAGAGCACATGAAGCCTACTGCAGGGACAAAAGCCTCTGGGTGGTCCTGTGCAATGCAACAGAGGGATCATAATTTTTTTGGTACAACACATGATAGCAAAAGGCAGCAAGCCTCTGCTCCAAAGTCATTGATGATGGAGAGGTGGAGAGATTAAGGGATTTTGGCATAGCTTTAGAGCTAGGAGATCCAATTCTGCTTTGTCCTTGCTTTGTGATCCTCTTCTCCAGTGGTCCACTAAGCAGAGAGGAAACTGAGTTTACCAGCCATATGAAGCCAGTGTAGTGCCTAGGTGAGGCTGTGGTGATTGACTTTCTGGGGCTGGATGTGCAAATGAGTGGACAAGTGTCTTTTTCCACTGTCCTATCTCCAAGGGCTCTTTAAAGTTTGGCTTACAGGTGTTACTGTATGAACAGTATAGGCTCACACTTAGAAATGCTGTGGCTGGCACAGGGCTACTTTCAGTCAGAATGGAGATTTGCACAGAGCTGAAGTGAATGTATGGTTTGAAGGGGTGCCCCAGAAGGGGTAGAGTGCTGCTGGTCCATGATCAGTCCCTAAGGAGTGCTGCACAGAGCCTCACATCATGCTCCCATGTCTCCAGTTGCCCTGTGCTATGCAACATATCATTTGTGATAGCCCTTTCTCTTAATTCATCTTCCAGAGCAGTCATTTCAAGGGGAACATGGTGGATTTGAACAGTAATCTGGGGTTGCCTGAACAGCAAATGGCATGCTGTCCCTCAGGTGAAGACTGATGCTAGGGTACCAGTACAGGGCTGTGTACTTGGTTGGTTGTTGTTTAGAATCGCAGCCTGTGAGGAGGTCCTAATCCTTCTTCAGAGTTTGATTATGCCAACACAGTTAAATTTTCTGGGTCAGGATCTGCTACTTCTTTTATGTTTTTTTCCTGATCTTTGCACCTTCTCAGGTTACAACCTATACCGTCCTACACCCTTTTTGTGAAATACAAGAGTAGCCTACTGTAAGGCAGGGAAACAGCAGCACTGAGACTTCTCAGTATCTTCTGTTATTGGGCAAGGTTGCATAGTTTGTGGAGTGCTGCAGTCTGCAAGGTATGAGACAAAATGCTGCACACCTCTTAGACGCCAAACAGTAAAGAGCTATTTGGCTCACAAACTACCAGCAACCGAAGTGATGCTCTCCCACATGATACATCCATTTTGCATTCAGATTGGTCAGAAAGGAAACATACTGTAGGCTGTTTTTGTCAATGCAGAAGAGTTAGTGGGTATGATGGGGCTGATCTGTCACAAGAGTCAAAATCATTAGGAGGAAACATTTTTTCATGGATACGCCTACAGCAGAGTGCATGTGTGAGTTGGAGCCAGATTAATGAAGCTGTAATTTTAGGCCTGACTGCTAAGCTTTTACCAAACACACTGGAACATCCAAGTACCTCTTTTTATTTACTTTTTTGGAAGATCTCTGAGGCTAGTGTGGACTTTTACAGGTATTAAATCTTAGTATCTGGAAGATAATTGAGAAACATGGATTCAAGATATTGCAGGGGGTGGCCTTATATGCTAAGCCCCTGCCTTCTCACCCTTTCTTAGAGATTTGACAACTCAAAACCAAAAACATCTGTTGGAAACAAGGTTTATTGTCCTTCTGCTGTCACTGATATTTGTGATTAACTGTCTGTCTCTCAACTACCATCTTCTTTATTTCCAAGGTACTTTTTTTTTTAAAAAAAAAGAGGTTCCTCACATCCTGAAACATTTCAGTGGTATATTGTTTCCTAATCGAAATGCCTTATATCATGTCCTGGTTATCTGATACTTCTAGAGAATGACAGGGAAGCTAAAGGCTCTTTATCTATTGCCTTGGGACATGGCTAAGACCTCCTTTCACTTACAGATTCAGGGTCTTTATAGGGGGAAGGGAAGTGTTGCAATGGGTTCTCACTAGGCTAAAATTACTATATATTGTTACAGAGATTAAACAGAATAATCTTGAAAGCTCCTGGCATATTAGCTTTGCCTGATTCTAAGTAAGACCTGCTGGAACAATATTTCGAGGGGACCATCTATTATTCATCTCTCTTTTGCTGAAAGAAAGACCTCAGACACAGCATAACTAGTTTTACTTTTGCTTCAAAAGAAATGCCATGCTGTTTCATCTTCCATGCTGCAGTCAGGTCCTCTTGGAGAATGATAAAACAAGCTGTTCTTGCCATGGTGGGGGAGGCCATAATTTATTCTGACCAAAAAGGGATTCTCAGGAGTATAAGACATTAACAGTGAACAAGCTACAAGGTTCATAAATCTCCAGAGACAGATAGAGAGCTCTCTAGTAAATGAGGATTCTCGTACAGCCTCCCACTCCCCTTCCCAGTGTGTTGCCAATTTGAGGAATGACAGTTATACCAGACCTTTCCTAGTAATGTTTTACTCAGTTCCTCTCACACAGATATGCTCAGCTCTGTAATTGCTTCTCATAAAATGGATTTGTGTGCATAACTCCTGCTTTGTCATTCCTACAGTGCAGGGTCTTCCTGGTGCTAACAGAGTTCTTCCAAGCTCAGGAGCATTTGGCAACAGGGAAAGGTTCTAAAATCCTGTCAGGGCCTGGATTATCACACTGTGAAGTAGTTGCCTGGGGCAGGATTCATCCAATCTCTATACCAACCAAGATACTTAGGTGCCACAAAAGGCATATGTGCTGCCACAGGGGCTGACTGTGATCTGAATGGGGGTCAGAACTAGTTAGCTCTCCCCACAAGCACAGGTGTGCTGTTTTGAGAGGCACACTGTGCTGTGCAACATAGGCAGCAAGGGTCTGTTTTCTCAGGGCTAGCATGGCAGCATCTCTTCATATTCACCCTTTTGGTATAATGAATGTGGCAAGTCTTGGCTTTGCTTTGGACTAAAGGCCAGAGGAAATTCAGAGCAGCAGGGCAGAAAGCTGCAGGTTTGAGCGTCAGCAAATGCAGTGTGTGCCAGCCCTGATGCCTGGCCAATAATAAACCACTTTCCAAGCAGGCTGGATGACCCTTGTGCTGCCCAGCTAAGGGCAAAGATTGTGACTACTCCTTATGGGCATGTGAGAAGGGAGAGCAGAAGGCTATCCCATAGCTGCAATAGCCTGGCTTAGTTTGCAGTGCCTGCTGGTTCGGTCTGTAATTGTATGCAAAAACCCTGCAAAAACAAAGTCACAGCTGCTGGTTTATTTTGTGTAGCAGCCCTTAGTTAATGCTGTGTAATGTGAGAACTGCTCCGTGCCAAGACCACAGTGTCCCTCCTTCATCCAGCCTCTGTCTCCACCACCAGACCCATCTCCAAGCTCAAAACCTGCCCCTCCTGCCCCAGATAAGGAACACATCAGGGCAGACTTTGCATGAGTGGACAGGAGCAAAATCCCTCACGGCACAGGCCTTAGTCTGTTACATAATACCCACCTGGAAATGGTCAGGACTACTGCTATCTCCTTCTTTGATTGTGCAAGTTGACATATTACTCACACTCCAGACCCACAGCAACTCTTCCAGAGAACTATAGCAAATTAACTTGTCTATACTCTGGCGTGAAATCCTCTCCTCTGGGACAATTCACACTCAACACCCAAGCAAACAACCCCCGCTTTCTCCCAAAGAGCAGTGAAAGGCACCAGGGGAATGGCAGTGAGACTGAGATTCAAAGCTGTGGAAGATGCATGTCCAGCTATTGTTGATGGATGTTCCTTCTGTGGCAAATTGCTGGGGCCCACTAGTAGTGGATGAAGTTGTGGAAATTACCCTATGCAGAAGGAATTGTGGCTGACAAATGTACTCGCTTCTCCTCTCTGTTTTTCCTCCTAAAAACTCTACAAGATGGAGGCAGGCAAAGAATGGATGCAGTTTACTCCAGGGGTAGAGTTAGATGCTTTTAGCAAATCTCCTCAGGTGTCAACCACATTATTAGGTGTTTAAATCCCACTGAAGATGTACCCGTGCATTACAAAAAGATGAAAAACAAATGAAAAACAAATTCTGCAGCTGTAGCCTTGGTCTACTGCTTCCCAATAAATCTTTCCCTGTTCAGAAAGAATGGTGAGTGAAAAATTAAATTCAGCATTGCTTTCTGCTGGCTTTCTGCCTGCAAAATGGAGGTGATAAGGGCCACAGCTCTTGCCGCAGTAGCACATTTTCCCCACAGCATCTGTTCTGCCATTATTTACCTAGGTTGTCAATAAAAGCTCCTGCTTTTGTGAAATCAACCAGTGTAGATGGTGTCAGCTGTCACTTGGATTGTGGCTGTGATTTGGTCAGCTGTTGTAAAAAATTACTAATGACTATAGACTACAGATCTGCAAACGTTAATTAAGATACCTATTCTTTAGAGATACCTGTTTTGTAATAGAAAGCACCTCAGAACAGTTGACAGTCAGAACAGTTAACTTAGAAGTCATTTGTAACCAAGTGATATATTCCACCAATATAGCACTTAAAAGATAAGCAATGAAGCATGGCTTGTAAAATCCATCCAGATACAGACACGAAGCTCTTAGTACTCAAAGCTTTCTTGACCAACTGTCAGCCTACTCAGGTCTGATACTACATGAGCATCTGTACTTTTTTCTTCTACAATGTTATTTTTTCATAATTTCTAATTGTGATGATTTAAAAAAAGAGTTTGAAAATCTGGGCTGCTAAAGTTCAAAAATCAAGAGGCTAGAATCTAGTGTGTCATTCTAAGTGAGATTTTCATTTTCATGCCAATTTCATGGCTTTTGAGTACTGTATAACCTTTTATGAGAACACAGGTTTCAACCCTTGGAATCTTCTGGAATCTGGGTTTCACTAGAACTTTTTTTTTTCCCCCCTGAGTCACAGTTGGATATATTTTAATTCATTTTGCTTTATGATAAGTCCTTCAGGCCAGATTTCTGGTTTACTTTCTTTTGTTCTAGAAAATCTCCAGTTTGGCTGAATAAAATGTAAACAGGCCCATATGTGTTATTGATAGAAGATCTGCATGATGTTACAAATGTCTGAGATCCTCTAGAATGTTTCAGAAACACATAGGGTAATTTTTTAAACTTTCTGGAATTAGTCCACTAATAGTCTTTTCCCACAGGAAGTGACTATTATATCCCTAGTAATAAACAGCCAACATCCTCCAAATGACACTAAACTGATGAATTGCGAATATTGCTTTCCCCTCAGCCCCATGCAAAATTTCATTTACTTATATGCATGTGTACATGCACACAAACACGCCATAATCCATATATGGAATGTTTGGCCAAAAACAGCATCATTTTTGATCCTCATTAATTCCTCTACCACCTCAAGAGTTGCATGTTCTGTGTTGAACAGAAAGTCGTATTCATGAACTGTAACAACCCTCACTCTGCTGAATATGAAAAGTAGTTCTAAGCCAACCAAATGGTTTTATCAGCTGCCCCAAGCAGACTGGTAGTTTTTGCTAAAAACTTCCATTATAAACCCACTCTAAAAACTAAACTCTTTCTGATCTATTGTTTAGTGCTAGCACTCTTAACTCAAGAGTTTAAAGGCTGCACACAGCAATTGACTCAAGATTAATTAATTAATATCCTTCTACCAGAAGAAGCAGGTTGTCTGTGTGAAAAACCTTCCTTGAAAATTACAAGGGATGGCCTGCTGTGGGACTAGACTCTCCCATACGCTGAACTACATTAGAATTTGAACTCTAAAAGGGTAAATCCAAACAGTATGTGTCTGACATCAGTGGGGAAACTCTATATCCCTGCAAAGTCAGATTTTGGCCGGCAATGATCTGTGTCAGCAATGGCATTACATTGTTACACTGCTAAAGCGAAAGTAATGATTTACAGTTTAAATGTATACAGTATCATTTAAGCATTTCTGATGTTGAAGTTACTGACTCCTTTATGTCCATGCTTTCAAATGTTCATGCTCATGTTCGAGGTGAATATGGCTGTATTTGGACTCTCTCTGATTTGTCCTCCTTCCTCAAAGAGCAGACTGGAGTCTTGCAGAGAAGCTTACTGATGCAGCGGTGGGTTGTGCCTTTTCTCAGGGTTTGTTGTTTTCCACTGTTTGTGATCCATAATGCTTCAAATGTCCTTTTGTAGAATCATTCATTCCTACCTATGTGCTTATAGTCGACTCATTCTATTTGTTTGTTTCTGCTAACTGGCATCCTTCTCCTGTTGTTCAAAATCTTTTCTCATTAAGAGACTGCCTGCTATGCAGTCTTACTCTCAAGACCATAACCAAACTTCTCAACCTTTAGAGTTTTGCCAGTGTGTGACACAGACCATAGCAATGTGTGACAAATGACAGAAACGTGGAACACTTGTGCCCTGTTGCATAGCATCCTGTAATTGACAGATTGTAATAGGTTTTAGCCGTATAAACTCTTTACAGAGTGCCTTTTCAGAGAGTGTGAGTCACATAAAACAGTTTGTGTCACTCATTTACATGTGATTCGCAAAATGGGTTCTTTGGCCGAGTTATGGGGTGGCCGTGGCCAAACGTTCAGATGGCTGAGTCAGAGAACCTCAGTTGGGATTTTCTGCTAAAAGGGAATCATCCCACTGACTTAATTTCTGTGTGTATCCTCTTCTGTAACTCTGCAGGTGTTCCTGCCCCTCCCCAGAGAAATTGGACCAGGTGTAAACACTTGCAGTTGTGCTACCAGCCTATAAAGCCTCTCTCTTACTCTCCCAGGGCTGGAACATTTAGGCTCCTCCTATCCATTCAGTCCTTGCCGGCAGGATGTCAGAAGGCACAATGTTTTGGAAAGATCAAGCCCCAGCTGTCAGAAAAATGAGTGAAATGAGATTAGTGGCCATATCTGAGAATGTCCTTGATCACTAACAGTGCAATGGAAGCATATAGCAGAGCCAGGAATAAAGCTCAAGTCTCCTTCCGGCATAGCACAAAACCTTAATTGGATATAACCACTTCCTTCATCCGTGCTGCTTCTTTGAGGGCGGCTGTGGAGTTAACTGGTAGAAAATAGCACGGTTCCAGAAAACAATGTGTGTATCCTGTGACAGGGAGAGAGACAGCAAGGCATCTCTGATGCAGAGGGACAAGCGACCATTGGTACTATTGGCCTGGGAGTCCTGCAGTTATAAATGTGACAGTGGAATCTGGGACTGCCACAAAAAGGAGTCTTTCACCCTCCCCCACCTTGCCAACACAAACACGGTGAATGTGTTGGGAGGATAATAGTACCAGTTTTATAGCAGCTTTACCCTGGATCACATTTAAATGTGCAATCTCACACCCATTCTAAAAACTTGCCACATTTCAGATTTGCAATTGAAATGAAGGAGCCTTGGTGAACGCTGCTCTTCATGGGATGCCACAGAAAACCAAGGGGGGAGTTTCCATATTTTTTAGAAAGCTGTTACCACAGTGACCTTATTCCCTAAATGTATTGATTATGAGAATAAACTAGCAGGGAGAATGAGAGAGAGAAATGTAAAAAGCTTTTGAAGAAGCACAAAGTTATCTGTTTGGCTGCCTGGAAATAAATCCCTTGCTATATTGGTTCATGAAATCCTCATTTGCACCAACATCAAGAATCAAATATTATAGTGGTAATAGGCCATGGATGGGGGAGAATAGATAGCTCAGACGGACTCTGCAAAATTTGATGTCTGCCTTCTTGCTCCGGTTTATGATGGGAGTTGTTATTTGTCACGGTTAGATGTGCAGGGTTGTCTAGGCTGGGGTTCTGACCTAGGCTTCACCAGGAGCAGTCTAGACATAAAACACATAGCTAGCTGAAAGTCCATCCGCACTCTACTTCCCCACACCAGAAGATAAAGGAGGAAAAGCATGTTTTAGTCCTTCAGAAATAACTTCGTACAAACACATCTGAAGTGTGGAGAGCCGCAGCTGCTCCTGCATAGCCTCTGCAGCAAAAAGTAAAAAACTATTAAAAATCAGGTTATGAAAAAGCTGCTCCCTTCTGCAGTTGCCACTAGATCTGCACAACAGCAACTGCTGTAGATTGCGTTGCACTCATTAGTTATTATAGTTATTTTAATGAAGTGCTTAAAGATGTAGGAAAGGGTAAAGTGCCATGACCAAGCTGCTCAAGATTCTTTTATAAGCATTGGCAATTAACGATGAGCACTGAATTAAAAAGTTTTTACAGTTTGTTGGTAAAGTTTTCTCTAAACATATTGCAGAATAACTCTTCTCAGGACAATGTTCTGTCATGAAATTTCTGTCATTCAAACAAATATTTGATAACTCTTTCAGGGCCTGATAATTTTAAGGACATAGCTACTTATTTCACAGTGAGAGTACAAGAAATAAGGCGCTCTCATTAGTGTTCATTGTTACAATATCATTAAGACAATTTATTATGTCAGAGATAAATCTTTCCTAATTCAGCTGCACTAGTGGATTTTTTTTTTACTCTTGCCTTCACAGTATTTGTTTGCTATATGAAAATGTAAATAACACACTCCTAGAAGATTGCCTGATGAGTTTGAATGTTTTGTAGCACAAGTATGTCTAGAAATTATTTGGTCTCAACTGAGAGTTAGGTATTATGTTAAAAAAAAAAAAAAAAAAAAGGAAAAACCTTGGAGTTTCTGTAATTAGCTGCTCCTTTTGGAAGGTATCATGTGTGTCCTTCTCTGTTCACTGCCTATTGAAGTCAGAGCCTGTACAATGCTGAACTCACACTGACCACAGTGGCTGGAGGAGCCAAAGGGACCCTTTCCATCAGCTCACATTGCCCATGTGCATGTGATTGGTGAAGTAGCTCTCCTGGTGTGGTCTCATCAGGAAGATCTCAATCACAGCTTTGTCATTTTACAGGTAACACTAATAGTTTCAGATACCCAGGGGCTGGAAATTCCCAAATTCATAACCAAGCCTTCACACAGGATTGCTTCCAAATTCTCTTGCCAGCATGGCTTTAGGAAGGCCTGAGCTCTTCATGGTGACTTCTTCTGCTAAGAGTCTGTATGAGTTGCATTTCTGGACTTGCAAGTGGGAGTCATACCACCTTCTCATGAACAGGACCCACACCTGCATTTGTTACTGTGCATAACAGTACCCACAGAAAGGTAGCTTCGACCACAGTCTACAGAATCATGGTGGGAAAGTGTGCTCTCCTTTTTGCTGACAGATGAGTTGTCCGTGTTTCAGGTTTTGCCTTCCAGGTTCAGTCATGCAGCACAGACATTCCCTTCCCCTACACATACTGGTGAGGTTCTGCCAGATTAACACGATCTAATCGAGTGAAGGCAGTAGAAGTAGATGGTGGAGTACTGGTTTTCTCTTTGTTGGAAAGAAGCAAGGTGAGTGTTTGCACTTAGGCTCTTCGAGAAGAGCCATTACTTTATTCATTCCAAGAGAAACTAGATATGCTGGGCACTGATAACCATCTTTTGGTCCTTAAGGACATGTCTGATCACCTACTGTTAAAGTCCATCTTAAGCCAAGTCATCAGACAGTTCCACTCACAACAGACAAACTGTCTAGTTAGTGTGGAAAGGCTGTTTTCCTCCCAGTGTCCCATTGCGTTTCCTTTACCAGTACAGCCTGCTACTGTGACTCATCTGCCTGGGGCTTAATGAAGTTAGTCTGCAGCTTCAAAAGCAATTAAAATGCTTTTGTAGAGCAGCTCCACACAGCTACATTTAGCTTGTCCTCTGAGAAGTCGTGTGCTGCATCTGCAAAGACTCCCCAGCAGTTTTGCAGGAGCAGTAGTGGTGGTTCTATACATGAGAAAAATAATCCAGGATTGGTCTTGTCCTCGGTTCAGCATCACTCAGCAGGCTGGCCAGCCCTGGAATCAAGAGCATGGCTCTCAGGAATCGAGTGGTGGAGAATGAAACTTGGAGGGTGATTGAGAAAGGAGGTTGTTAGTGACCAGGTGTCCTGGGTTAGAAATAGGCGTCCTATATTTCTGCAGGTCTTGTAGACTCACCCTCTGGGGAGGGCAACCTTTGGACCTCCACTGTCTGAGGGCAGAGGCAGTACTTGTGAATATAAGCCATAAGATGCTGATGTGCTGTTGGGTTGCTTAGGACTCTGGCTGAGGTGTTTCATTGGGGCATTCTGTGGAAACCCAGTCTTTTCCAGTTCTTCCCTGCTCTGAGCACTACCAGCTCAAAAGTGAACATAATAAATTTCAGTACATGGGATGCAGATTCGTTCCACTTCAGGTCTGTTACACCCTGGCTAAGCACATCAGCCCTCCCTTGCTTCAAAGACTGCTGTCCCAAGCCCAACTGAAAACTTCATATCATAGAGATTTAGATACTTCTGCAGAAATGCTTGGTTTGCAACAAGTTATTGCTGAAAGACTTTCCACTGCAAAGAGCACCACATGTCAGCTCTCATGCATGCTAATCTGCACCCTCTGGGATTTTTCAGCTGAGCAGATGACATTGACAGCCCCATGGATGTGCACAGTTGCAACTCACTCTCACTGAGGCCTATGCCTTGTTGGTGTCTTGGTTTCCCTGGTGCTGAGGCTGGTCCTCCTTCCCCACACAGGGCCTTCAGGCCAAAACTGAAGCTCAGGTGGGGCAAGCTCTACACACAGTCTGAGGAAGTGAGTGAGGGGTGAACAAATCCGAGCAGTAAACACATGGGAAACACGGGGACTAACTTTCCAAGCCAGGGTGGAAGGCACCCAGAGGAGGATGCAAGAAACAAAGGTGCTCCAGAGATTTACAGAGAGAAATAAGGATAGCTGCAAGAAAAGTGGTATGTAAGGCACGAACAGGATTTGAGAGGAAGGAATAACAAGTACTGTAATTCTTAACAACTTGTACTCTGAAAAAGGAAAGTGAGGCAGAAAGGAGGAAACAGCTTTCTTTGTAGCTGTGGCAGCAGTGTTCTCCATGGGCTTTTCGTTTCTTTAGTTTTTAAGCTTCATTTGTGGCCATCTCCTTCAAGCAAAGCAATATAGATTTGTATTTTTCATCTTCTTTTGTGCCTTATATCAAGGGTTCTGGTTTTATGCAAATTATGCATTATGTGTAATGTTTCCTGGCAGTGGGTGGAAACAGGACTAACAAGCAAGGATGTGTTTGTGTGATCTCAGGAGGTGATGCGAATACATGGGCAATACCCTGCATCAAAACCAATGCAGCAAAGGATATTGTCTTAGAAATAAGCAGCCTGCTCTGACTCTTGCAGGTAGTCTGGTAAGGACTGATTTTGAACAGTTCTGCGGTGTGTTTCTTTCTATTACAGGGGTAGGACAACAGGATAAGTGAGCTAACTGAACTATATTAATTCAGAAGGAGTCGGGTCCTGTTTCATTGCTTGAGCCTAGTGCTGAGCTGTTCGTTTCCTCCTTTCTGAGTTTTTCAAGATGCTGCCCCTGGATATCAAGTTGGTAGTGAGTATCACCAAAAAAGAGCATCACCCAGCTCTTTACTGGGGACATCTTCCTTAAAACCAGTTTGCATACCAGCATACAAATGATTGTACTGTGGTTTGTTCCTCTCTATATGTTGCAAGGTTTTAGGCTGCTCTGCCAGGGGCTGGTCCAGATACCAGTGACCCAGTGGATCTATCATGGGCGCCTCAAAGCCTTTGCTGAAAAGCACCTGTTTTAGAAAGGTGTTAGTATTCTTCATCACAGCTGGCTAGATTTCCTAGAAATCAAGGAGGAGATGTAAACAGCAAAGCTCTCATTGAATAAGAAAACAAACAAATATAATGCTACACAGACAAATGCAGATTTTCTTGTACTTCTTTCCCTTGGGCAGAATCTTTGGCACTGTGCTTTGAAAAATAGTGCAATGTGAAAGGAAAAAGTATTGAATGAATATTAAAAGACTTAGCAAGTAAAAAACAGCTTAGTCATGAGTGAAATAGCCTTTGTAACACCCCATTAGCTGTCTCATGTCCTCGTCCTCGAGTACAAATCTACTGTTTCTATAGCACTGCTTTTGGGTTTGTCTTTGGTCTTAGGGTCTTGAGTTTTTGGAAGAAAACTGATCCATTGCAGAAATACCTACCCCAGACATGAGGAATGCCACGTGGACATTGCCAAAGACAGCTGTCTGAAGGGGGAGGGGGTCGATGGTGCAGGGTGGCAGGTGGTGCCCTCTGGGTGCACACAACTCCTATTGTGAGATCTGCAAAATAAAATGAGAGAAAATATCTGTTTCCGCACAGACTATAACAGCAGGCAAATAGGCAGGCAGTACACCAGCACCACAGCCAGCATACTTTTAGTCAGTAGCATCTCCAGCCTGTGATATATAGGACAGTTTTCTCAGTTAACACCTCAGTTTCTGCTCGCTCACTGTGCAGCAGAATTAGAGAATCCGGGTTCTCAGGGAGTGAGAAGCACCAATCTCATTTGAATGCTTTGTGGTGTAACCTACCTTCTGCTAACAGGCTACAGAGACTGTTTTAACACCCTAATTTTCCATTCCCCTTGAGCCAAGGGGGATGGGTACCTCTAATCACTGAGTTCAAGGGACTGTTGCATGTGCTCCCTGAAAGACTGCTGCATCACCAGAGCTCTTGCATGTTTCTTGCAAGCCAAGAGTAGGATGATCATTTGCAGTTTTTTAGATGACATAACATGTGAGTTAGCCTTGGAAAACTACTACCCTACCCACAAGTTTCCAGAGCGGAGGCAAAAAGAGGTTGTAAATTAGCTTTGGAAGAACATGATTAGTGTTCAGACATTCATTGAAATTCAGAGATAAATGACTGGGGAGACTCCCAGCTGTTGCATATTTTCAGTTCTCTATCAGTATAGCAAGAACAACTTTTGCCTGCTGCGATCTGCCTATTCCTAAGTCACAGGGACAGTGCAGCCCCGTATATTTTGAGGACAGAGCTGGAGCCAATAAGGAAATTACTGGCCCTGACTGTTCTTTATTGCCAGTCTTCTGGAGTCACAGTTGAGTTATGCTTGTGAAAGTACATTACTAATGTGGAGTAACTATATAGATCAGTGGCAAAATACCTTTGTTATAATGGAGTTATGTTAGAAGTAGTCCTGCTGACTGCACCCTAATATAAGGGGAAGTAAGGGAATTCTGAAGTGAGGGGAATTCTTTTAGCTATTAGTTCTAGAGAGTTTGTTATGAAAAATAAGATCTTATTTAGAGGCTATGTATAAGGCTGTTAATAATAGCTCTGCTATTTGAGCATTTCTGGGCAGTAGCCCTGTTAGAGTCCTGTTTTCTGCAGTTGTTTGGAATGCTTGAGTTTCCCTGATTTTTGTTTGTAATTGCAATGCTATCCCTTTTTTGCATTGGTTTGCTGATCTTATCATTGCTTTCTGGTGCCTCAGACCATTTGACGTATGTCTTTGGATATGGCATGCCATAAAACATAGCAGAATAAAAATTTATTGTGTCTGTGCCTATATGTCAACACTTCAAGCACTGTGTGCTGCTAAGGCCCTTAGCAGAGCCCCTTCACTTAGCAGATTGTGTACTGCTTCTGTCATCCCTGGCTCTAGCAATGCATGTGAGGGCTCTGTCGCTCTTGTTAACCCCTCTTGTTCCATTATCTCATTTTGACTTGTGATACCATGAGGCACATGGACTTACAAAATCATTATGGTAATAAAATAGTGTGTTTCAGATTTTGATTGCTGTGTATGATTGCAGAGGATTGTTCTTTTAAGGTTATGCTTCAAACCCTGCTTATCTCAATAAACAGGCCACCAACGCAAACAAAGGAAAGAAAGCGGAAAAGGGAANGAAATGTCTCCCAGTTTCCATCAGAAGGGGAAAGTTTGGGGGAGGGATGGTGAAGGCATGAAGAGAGGGGGTAAGAAAATGACAGGCATGGGATGAGTTTTGAACACTGCACTGGCAGATACCCTGTCATCCCAGTGACTAAAAATAGGCTCTTGCTAGTGTGTACATAATGGATATTCAGTTTCTCTCTAAACTAGTTGTGTGCAGGCTTTACAAATGTCCATTCTTTTCCCAGAAAGACAGAAGCAGGCTGCAGGTCTACCACTTCTGTACACACAGGCACACAAGCTCCTGACTCTCATTTACACTCATTTGGACTTTTGTTTAGATAAGGGATGAAGCAAACTCTGTGTACTCCGTCTAAATAAAGGGCTCTGGCTTCCACTTCCATATGCTTCCACCCCTTTATGCTTCAGGATGAGTGGAATGGAGTCAGGAACTTTTAAGTATGAGACCCTAGTGCAGGGCCAGTTTGAGGCAGAGCTGCTCAGGCACCTCATCCCCAGAGATTTACAGGGGCAGGTTTCCAGCTGGTGTTACTCTGAAGAGCTCTTGTAGCCAGTGGAGCTGCAGGGATTTACAGTTGATGAAGCTGAGACTCCCAAGGCTGCAAGCATCTGGTGCTGACTCACTGCTGGGTGCAGCAGCCAGGTGTGGATATGGTGTGAGAAGGACTGACATCTCACGCTTTCTGCAGCAAATGCAGCATTAAAAATGGGAGCATGGCAGGACCTGCTCCTCACAGTAAAGGAAAGGCTCACCTTGCCAGCAGGTTTCTGCAGAAGCTGGGAGGGGCATTCAGGGGAGAACAGCAGGGGAATGGCTTGTAACATGTTGTACAGAAGCTGTGAGGCTGCGGATTTGTTTTAAATTTTGTTTTCAGTTCTTTGGTTAAAAAGACATTTCTTCATCTAAATCCCCTTCTTCACTGCCCACACCAGTCCCCAAGAAAGTACTTGTAAACAGCAGCTTTAGTCACAGGGTATTGCTTCTGTCACATTACTGGCAGTAGTGTGTAGCTCTGTAGAAACTGCTGCCTGCCTGTGCTGCCAAACTCCTGCCTACAGGAGCCCTCCTCACTGTCAGATGCCTCAGCTTCCACATGCGCTCAGTGAGAAGCAAGATTTATTGCAGTGATAAGTGGTCTCTGAAGTGCAGTTCTGCTGCTCAGTAATTGAAGCCAAGAGCCAGGCTGTTCCCAGGCCTCCTGTGGCTCTCAGCAGCACAGCCAATGCTGCCTATTCCCTCTAGTGTCCCTAGCTGTCCTTCTTCCCAATGCCCAGAGGCAATGCCTTCCTGAGAGTTCTGCCCTCTTCTGTCTCCAGTCCTGTGGCCTAGCTCCACACAGGCAAGTGAACAAGCAGTTCACTTCTGAAGTGTATGCAAATTTTCCTCTTCTGCCAATGCAAGTGCTAGTTAAGGAAAAGGAAAATCCTTTTATTGTCAGCAGACATGTGTCATGAGCATCTTCCTAAGAGAAATGTTACATATAGAGTGTGCTTGGTATGGGCAGCTACTTATGATAGCATGACTAGGCAAAGCTAGGCAGACTTTTTGCTCAGGGCTTTCTGAGCAGCTTCCCAGGAAAAATCACATCAGCAGGGGACTGCAGACACTGCAGGATGGATAAGAGGCAGCCCAGGCTGGAGGGAAGGTCCACATACTGTGTTTGGTTTTGTTCTTACTTGCTCATATTGTTTGTCATTCAAGGAATTTCTCTGACACCTCCTTTATGAGCACGGCCTTGCTGTGCAGGCCCCAGCAGGCAAATACATGAAGCTTTCTGCAGGGATCCCCGAGGGACTGAGAGCTGTTTCTGCATGGAATTGTTTAGGGAAAACATCAGGAAATGAGAAGAGGTCAGACTACAAGAACTGAAGAATATGGCTTCAGTTACTTTACAGCCAAAACATGCTGGCTAAGGACATTTAGGTATATTCCTAAGCACTGTACCTGTCTGTATTTTCAAGCCAACACACGCTGTGTAGAGCATGGAGGGGTACTGTGGCAGGCACTACACAGAGGAACCATATTGGAAAAGCTGGGGTGACCCAGCAGAGCCCCATTGCTCAGGTCAGCCAGCAAGAAATGCCAGTGATGTACAATCGCATTGCTGAGCCCAGATGGGATCCAGCTCTGGAAGCCTCAGCTAGACTTTAGAACTCATTATGCTGGACTCACTGGGAAAGCCGTTTGTTCCTTATCCTGACTGCCCCTGGGTAGATTTTTAGGCTGTGAGACCTGCACAAAAGTCACCCAGGGCAATGTCTAAATTTACTTCAGTTGTAGTTCCTCCCATTCCAGCACACAGAAAAAGTCCAGAAAGTGAAGATATGACATGGTTTCCCAGGGTGTCTTGTTTCTACCAACTGCTGTGATCCTTGGCAGTAATGGAGAGAAGGAAGAAAGACTGCATGCAAAGAGCTCGAAGTGTGGAGCAGAGTAATTAGCATTACTGAACTGAGATCTCTCTTACCTACAAGCATCTTAGAAGCTGTTCATCATTATCCACATTGCAGGCAGTAGGCTGACGTTGACTGCATAAATGCCTCTAAATAAATAGTATGATCTGAGTTGTCTGAGGACTGTGGGAAACAAGGTATGTATGAGACAGGCTGGCAATTCACAAACCTCAGACTGAGTGTTCCCAGTTTGCTGAGGACTGGCAACAGAATTGCTGGGCTGATGAGCAATGATATAGGGGGTGGAACAGTAAGGCCTTCAAAAATATTCTTGTTTCGTTTGCAGCATGAAGAAATTAGGACAGATGGCAAGTGGTCTAGACCATGTTTGAAGGCAAGAGATACCACAAGTTTAGCAACCGTAGACATGTTATTGTGTTCAAGGACAATACCTGTAACTACTAACCCAGCAGCCATAACTTTGGGACCACAGCTAAGTTCAGTCAGCTCAGTCAATCTCTCTAAGAGATGCTCACATATATATACAGTACATGCACACATCAAGCCATATCCACCACACGTGTAGAGAGCCACAGTGACCTCTGTGACGTTAAGCCCCTGTGACACCAGCAGAAAGCTGTATTTGTGCAGTATAAGAGCACTGGGGGATTAGATGAATTTGTTGAAGCTGTAGAGGTCTGAAGACCCATTGATGGGCTCAAAAGCTTTTCCAACTCAATCCACCAGTTTATGAAAAGACACTGCCTCCCAATAAGAGACCTAGCTCATATAAAACTTAAGGTGTACTAGGGTGTACCATTTATAAAGAGGGTTCTGCCACTTACTTATGTATATTACTGCAAAAAATACAATTAAATCTTCAGTTGTCATACATAGAAATTTCCTACCCTCAGCAAAAGCATTGCAAGTAGTCACTATATTTAGCAGAGCATGGTTAAAATGGATCAGCAAAAGAGGTGTTATGTCCATCAATGGGTTACAAAAACAAAAAAAATCTTCCTCTGATTTAAGATGCTAATGAAAGGATCAAAGTTTTCCTCTCGATGGAAGACATGGTTGCAAACAATCAATTGAGTACTATTCCAGAGATGTCCAAAGTATGGAGTAACAAATAGCCCTGGAAGACAAGCACATATCTTCAGATGATGAAGATGTATACCCAAGATCTACGTGGAGATCTCAGCAGTAGCCACCATACAATATAAAATAAAACCAGACCAGAGAATATGTCTGCTGTTTTGTGACCAGTCTGAAAGTTCCTGTGAAGCAATGTGTACAGTACTTTGTTTTCATGAGACAGATAATCTCAACAGCAGGACAAACTATAAAGAACAGCAAAAGAATACGTAGAGCCAGGAATGGTGAGGAAGCACAGACACGTTTTACAAGAAGCTGGATACCTCATGTTTAGGCAAAGGCAAGTTTAATTGAAAGTAGATTGGTGTAGAGGAAAATTGGATTCAACATTTTATCCTTTGCTGAACACCCTGGTGAAACAGCATAGGTGTCCCATCTCCATGAGAAGGCACAGAGAGAATAATCCATGCTTCTGAGTGTGATGGTAGTCTGTGTTAATGGCAAGAACGTCAGAGCAGAAGATCTTGTGAGACAGAAAACAGAGGTGGAGGACATCCTTTTCAGCAGTCACTGATTGTTTGTAGACAGTCATGGAGCAAAAAGAAACCATACCACAAAGCATATTGAAGGAGAGACCCTGCCTATACCTGACACATATTTAGCAAAGGCCAAATGACTACGAGTCATTAAAAATGGGAGGAAGGGAGAAGAACCGTAACCCTTCCCTAATCAGGCAAGTGGCTAATGGAGGTCTGCAAGGTGTCTGGCTTTGTCTGCCAGTGAAGAGTAGCCAGATGGGCAGAACCTTTCCTTCTTCAGGTGTAGGATGTCCCCAAGGTCATCTCTCAGCTGAGGATGTAGGACAGTCTCAACAACCCTGTGGGGGTTTGTAAGACACCTGTGTACAGTGCAACATGGAATGGGAAGGCAACAGATGCAGCTCCAATGCTGCAGTGGGGTTTCCTTTTCATGGACTTGCTTCCCACATCAGTCCTTCCATGTCCTGTTTCTCCAGAGGCTAGTCCACAGCAATAGTGAGTAGCCTTTGCACACTCTAGCCATGGGGGCTGTGGGCAAGGGTCAGCTGGACAGCCTGTCACCAAGACACCTTCATCTTCCACCATCACAGTCATATCTCAGAGCTCTAGAGGAACACTGGGAAGTCAAGTTAGAGGGCAGAATGTGAAGAATTTGCCAGAGGTAACCTGAGTTATAGCCACCTGGAGCATTATCCAGGATTTTCTGTAACAAGATGCTGTGCTGAGTGACCTGTTGCTATATTTCCTAGAATTTTGGTCCCCTGTGTTGCAAAGGTTCTTTTCTTCACTGTGACCTAACCTGAGGTGTGATCACCCATGATCACAGGCTATTTGTGAGCTGAGCATCTCCAAAGGAAATCTCTGTTACTTTTTATTTCACTAGTTTATTGCCTTCAAGTTGCAGTCAGCATCCCCAAGTTATAATATCACAGTCTGAAACACATGTGCTTTGTGTCCCTAATGTGTTCAAAAAAAAGCATTTTGCAGCCAAAAGAGTTTAAAAAAAAGGGGATAGCATCTTGTATGCACTGAGAGACCTGATATTACTAAAAACATCTGCAGAGCCAGCCTTACAATAGATCAGAAAAACTGAACATTCTATTTTGAAGATGATGGTGTTGTGTTTTCCACCAAACCATCTAGTCTTAAGAATATTTCTCTATATGACAAGATCTTTTAACTCCCCAAATTGTTTAAAAATCTCTCTTTCTCAAACAGGTACTGTTTTCATTTTTGACTGGCAGACTTTTTTTAGACAGAAAAAACGATGATCATGTTCATCTTTTTGCCTTAATCAATCAGTCCAGGGAGATGTACATTGCATTTATGTGCACCTACAGTGAGAAATAGTTATGATATGCATGAGCTGTTTGGAACTGGAAGCAGAATATTTTTTTTGGGGGGGGGGGGGTGATACAAAGCAGCATATGTTTTGTAATTAATTATTACTGTTCTGCCCCATGCTGACCATGTCTCAAACTCTTGAAGACAATACATTGTATTTTCTAGGAAGTGGGCAAATCTGGTAGCCTAGCTGAGGTGAGGCTGCAGCAGATCTGTGCCCCATGTCCAGGCAGAAGCAAAGCTGGGCACACATTCACAGCACACAGACACATGTACACACATGATGTGCAGACCACTCACCCATTAAAAGAGTTAGAAATGGAGTTTAATGAGAAGACTGAACAGACTACACTGATCAGGTGCAAGGCACAGCCACAGAAGCACAATGATCAGCAGCCTGTTTGCACATAAACAGCTCCTTCTTCTCCTTATATCTTTCTGTTTCCTCATGCTTGTTCTCCCTCAAACCTCTCAGATCCCTCTCTTTCCCTGCCTTTGCCTCCTTCCCTAAACAACTCATCATGAGACTTGTATGATGCCAAAATGTACTTCTCTTGAATCCCATGAGGGGTCCCAGATGCCCACAGGCAGTAATACCCCTCTGTTTGAAAGCTGCACCAAAAAAGCATTTCCAGTCAGATCACACTGTTAGGTTTCATCCTGCAACGTGTGGCAGATGGCTCCTGTGATGGGCCAGGAAGGGGCCAGGCAGGGCATGATTTGGGGACCCCATGTCTGCTCTTGTCTCTCTTGCTGGTGGGCAAATGAGCTTTCATCACATTACCTAATGGTGTTAGAGCACAGAATAAGGTTGAATTGTGATCACAGTGAGATGTGCCCTTCTTTCATTTCTGTGACTCTCTAGATGTAAGATTAATTACATTATGGGTCTTTGTTAACTATGTCATTTACCAGAAAAGAAATACAACCCTATAAAAGAAATCAGGCTTTTCTGATGCTTTTTATTTGCTCTAGCTATGCTACAGTCATACAAATTATTTTTGCATGTTGTGGTTCCAAGATTGCCTCCAGAGGCATCTTTTACATAAGGCTTTTTATGTAAGCTTAGTGCTGTCACTGTGTCAGGTGTGAAGAAACACAGCCACACGCCCATGAGGTGAGGTTTTAGTTTCAGATCTCAGACAGCTCATGGCCAGGCACAGACTACCCTGACTTGTCCTTTTGCATACTGCAGCTGTGGCCTTCAGCTCTGTCACAGGCCTTGGCTGTTACAAGTAGGGTTTCTGGCCCAAATTTTCCGAAGTGAGTATTTTGGAGCACCACCAGTGGTGCTGAGGGTCAGAGGAGGAGGCTGATCAGGAGAAGTCAAGTGCACAGCATTCTGACTAAATGGATATAATGCAAAAATCAAGGAACCACTGCTGTAGAGAAATTTACCTGTTCTAGCATGCACAGGCACAGGTGCTGGAGAGGAGGTAAAGGTGTCAGACAGAGGTTTGGTTGTAACGTGATTGTGGGGCTGAGAGCACCTGGGTGCTTTCAGTTCCTCTGCTCTGATTTGACTTTTCATCTGTCCAGAGAGTGTCTGGGGAAAGTTGGCCAGCTTCCTGTCAGACCCTGACTAGCATTCAAGTATGACAAACTTTTTAAAATAAACACTCGTTTAGAAACTAAGTGCAAAACTATTTTTTTCTGCCAAGGTCTACGCTCAGAGCTTTTTATTTCCTCTGCAGCAATGAATGACATCATTGCCACTCTCTTACACTGTGTTAAGCATGAAGGAGGCCATCCAGTCCTGAGCAGAAACAGAAAACAACTGCCTAGAAATCTTGCATAATAAATAGAATACTTTCTTTTAAATATTGAAATTTTAATATCCAATGTCTTGTAGCTAAGTTTCTGTGTCATTTGTCATGATAAGTCCATGTTGTTGGTTGTTTGCAACTTTGACAGACTATTTAAATGGAAATTTTCCCTTCCTCATGCTGTAGGTAGAACATTGCTTGAAAAATTTCACTGAAAAGAAAATTTCTTCAGAGAGAGAGATTAGGGAAGTTTTTGCAGAGTAGATTTCACTATGAAAAAGATAGTGTGTGAGTACCTAATGGATGAACTCATGCAATCACACATGTAGGTAGCTCTTTAGATATGGAGTCATGTGGCTGCAAGGACAATACTGTAGAGCACACCTATGTAGCATTAAGTTTCATTTACACTGTTGGTGCATTTGTCAGAAAGGTAAATCAGCCTTGTTAACCTCTGGGAGAGACAGTATGTTGATGGCTGGTAGTAGTCATCATCTTGCATTTTGTTTAACCATGTACAGGCTGCTCCTTTTCATACCTCAGTGTGAGCATTAACTCATATCGGTCTCTGTTTTTTATTTTTCTGCCTATTTGTTTTGAAAGTTGTCTGAATTGAGTGAGATCTACACAAGGCACAAAACTGCCAGCACAGTCTGCATTATAGGCTTGGTCATTTCTGGTAGGACTGAAGGTCTGCCCTGGGCAGGGATTTACCAGCCCTCTGAATTCCTACCAGCTCCCTTGAGGCTCCTCAGCTTCAATCAGGCTCTTCAAGTAGCCATTCTTTTCTAGTGACACCCAGTTTACATCCCTGTGGGATGCTAACTTGTTGCTGTTGAGACCAAGGTGTCTAAAATATCTCTGCCTCTGTGGATCACAAATGCCATGAAAGGGAGACAACAGGGAATTAATGGGAGGACAGAGATGTCAACAGCAGATTGATTTGATTTACTGTGTTCCTGCTAGAAAATTATAGATATGATGCTTACTATGGTAACCTTGCTTTCCCAAAAAGAGGTGGGTAAAGAGAGGAGAAGGGGACAATTCAGAAAGTGTATACCTGCTAGCTGCAGGATCCCTGAGAAGAGAGTGGGAGCTCTTACTTCACTTTTGGCACAGCTGACAGATTCACCATTAAGGGAAAATAAAGGTAATCTGCCTCCCAGAATGAGTCAGCATTGTATGCTATGTTGAGAAGAGTTTGCAGGGTGTTACTCATCTTCTGGAATAATAACTATCTAGGATTGTGACTGAAGACCACAGTGCCCTGAGGCATGATTTTTTTTTTAATGTTATTCATCTCCTTACATTTTTTTCTTTCATTTTATGAATGATCTGTTTTACATTTAGCTGAAAGATACAGACTAGCTCATTCACTTGATGCAGTCTTAAACTGCAAATGGAGAGCAAATTAAAAATTAACAACTGCAAAAAAAACCCCAAACAGTCAAGGATAAGAGCTGCCATGAGCAGCAGTCCTTCCAATTGCACTGAGAGGATGTTGCACAGCCCACATGTCTATTTTCCCCTTTGATTTGCTGTGAGTAACTGTGAAATGTTAAGTAGCTTTTGCTGCTATGCTTCTCCCATTCATTTCCATAATTTCTTGATCATCTAAGATAATGCCCCAACAGACAGAAAGAGCAAGCATTGGCTTAGAAACAGTGGCTACTTGTCAAACTAATTCTGGCTGTTCTGGGAGAAAAATCTCTCCTGTATGTAACTCCCTTTCACTCTCTTAATCTCAACTTCCCTCCTCTATTCATCAGCAGTTTTTGTTCTGACAGGCTCATCTCAAACTCAGCCATCATTTAAAGTCCTGGGATAGTAATCATAAAGAATTCTGGCGAGTATTTTAACAAGCATACAATATGTCCAGCATTGGATTCTGTTGTTTAGCCTTTTGCATCCAAGAGCAAATGTGACTGTGTGCACATCTCTGTGTGTGCATGCGTGTGTGTGGTTTTGGTCATTAGTTGGCTAATTCTCTTTGTTATTCTTTTTACCTGCCAGATATGGATTACTCCTGTTGGGCTGTGTGTAGCAGCATGAATTTACATTCCATCTGATCTGTGTTGTGTTTGATTCATTAGTTGAATTGTGGCCATTGTGTGAAGTTGCATTGAAAATGACAAAAACAGTATGACACGTAAGGGTGCATGAAAAGCCAAATGAACCATTTGCTAGCATCTCTGTAATTGCTCTTAGGCAGCTTCTAGGGCCTTGTGTGGGGCTAACCCAACTTGTGGGGTCCATCACGGGATGTCTGTGTATCCTGCATCTTGCTCCTGGTGTCAGTCAGCTCCCTGTGTAGAGCTGTCAGTAGGAAAGGGCCTCTGTGGAGCTGTGAGATGGTAACTGTTCCACTGTTTTCCTGGAAAACTCAGCTCCATTGGCCTTACAGAGCCTCTAAACAAATGCACAGGTGCCTTGGCAGAGCAGCTCTGCCCTCCTGCACTGGTCAGGGAGCAGCAGCCCTGGGTGATCAGGAACTGGCTGCAATGCTGTGGGGCATCACCACAAGCCTATAAGTGATGGAGAAAAGAGTATCAGGGTTTTGCAGTGCAGGATGCTGCCCAATTTGCCTACCACTAGAGTCCCAGTGCAAGCAGGAGTTAGCGGCAGGCTCATACCAGGGGTGATAGGCCCATGCAGAAGTAATGTCTTTGGGAACAAATACTGCAAAGCTGTCGATATCGGACAATCACAGATTTCAAAAGACCTTTTGTAATCTTACACACTTTGTGAATGATCATCAGCTGAGAATGGATTTTTCACAGACAGGAAGGGGGAATGAAGTATCCTGTTGGCAGTCCATGGATGAGAGCAGCATCCCCCTTCACCAAAGTGCTGAGATGTCCCGGCATCTTCTGGTATGAAATGGAGTCTCCCATGACCCTGGACCTTGGCCCTGGATTGCCCTTGGGAAATCCTGTCCAAAATAGCTAAACTTGTTGTTATTCTTGATATTTCTGGGTTTTTGCACTTTGTGATCATAAGAAAGAGAGCTCAGAAACATGGTATAAAATGGTGGTTGGGTTTTGGTCACCCTGCAGCATACCAGGAAGAAGATTGTAAATGATGGTCTCATGTTTCCACATTGAATTCTTGCTGTAATTGCGGTTGCTTAATGGTCAAAAACTGTTATCTCTAAGTACAGTTTAGAATTCACAAGGTGAAAATTTTCTTTGTACCCTGTCCTTTTAGGGACACCTCATTAAGTCATAGTACAATGATTTATTGTAATACTTTTACATTTTACCTTCCAGTAAAAAAACTGTAGTGCTCTTTCCCCAAATCCCTCATTTTCTGTGTTCTCCTCTCTTTACTTCCTTTTCAGCGTTACATAACATGACAGCAAAGCCCTTCAACCTATTCTACTGTGGTACAGAGCAAATATATGAACACTGAAAGAAGTAGAGTATCAGAAATGCCAGCTCTGTCAAACCCACATTTTAATAGCACACTCATGCAACTGATTCTTTTGTCCACCACCATGGCTTCAAAATCTGTAAGCTGTAGACACTGCCACTGTAAAAAGCAGGCTTTGCTATGTCGAAACAAAGAGGTGATGGTCTCTCTGTGGCTAAGGCTGTGATTAACTTTCCTTGTTAAGCCTGTAATTATTCTCTCATATTGCAGTTAATCTGTGATGTACATGTAACTCTTGCTAGGTACTTACAGCTTTAGAAAGTCAAGGATAACTGAATGGGAAAGAGGAGAAAGTTTATCAAACATAAAACTTCAATATTGCCATTTTTGCATGTCCCTGGTGGCTACCAGATGGAATAGAGGGGGAAGATGATTTACAGAAACAACTCCAGCAAGAAACCTAGATTTATGTTTTTCTGCTGTCTTAATTGCAAGCCAATGTACTGGTCTGCATAAAGTGTGAAGCATCGTAGCCCTAGAGGAATGGATAAACCAAATAAACCCTTACAAGTTTCTGGCTTGGGTTTTGTAACTACATGAAAATAGATGTCCTCTAAGTCAGGAGAATGAAAAGTTGCAGCAATCTTGCTTCATATTAATAGAAGTTGATTTACAGTCTTACAATTGTCTTAACATTCCTTCATTTTTGGTATCCTATGTTGTTTCACAAGCAAAATGTAACTGCTTACACCTTCAGACTTCTTATTTTGTTTGTAGTCCAGGCAGTGATGGAATTTGGGTGATTCATCCATTTTTACCTTCACAAGCATTTAAGCACAAGTAGGCATCAAGCCATATCAAAGCACAGCCTCTTTTAATAACATGCAGCATTTAATCTGTTAATTCAAAAAGCCAGTCATCCTCTTTCTCTCTCTGCTCAATATGCAAAAAAGGTTGGGCAGCATGACTCCAGACATCCTGAGCAATCACTTTATTGTGAGACCAATTTATTGTGAAACCATTTAAGACGAAAGGGCTGTGAGGCAATGGTTCTTTGATGCAACACAATGTCCAAGTATGCAGAGCAACTGCAAAGGAAAAGTTCAGTGTGGCAAGCTCATGGTTATTGTGTGTTTCTTGTTTCCATTCAGTCCTTCATTGAGGTATTTATGTAGTCATTTAGTGAGCATCCTGTTCTGAGGTATTCTGAGGTACTGTGATAATCTTGAGGTCATCACTATACCTTGGCTGTATCTTGGCCTAAGTGTTCTCCCAGACTTCCCAAGAACATATTCATGAGGTAGAATACCTAGCCCAGCAATCACCCCCACTTTCTGTTCACTTGGCTTCCTCAAGTTCCCTGACCAGTGGCTATCCATGCATAAAACTGCCATACCACTTCTACTCTGCCTTTAAGTAAGTAGTTACTGAAAATGGAGCAGTTTCACTTCCTCTCAGTTCTGTCAGTGATAATGATGGAGTGGCCTGGTATGCCCACAATGGCACCAAAATTGATTCGTTAAATTTCATCAGTTGTAAGACCCAGATTTTGATTAGTTAAACTGCTTGCTTGGCTAGTGATTAATGTACCTGCAGGACTGAAATCTGTTTTTTTCTAGAAGACATAGAAGATAACCCCCATGAAGTACAGGCTGTGGCACATTCCTAATTATCAGAAGGGTGACCAGAGCTAATTTTAAGTTTAATGCAGAATTGGATTTTTTTTTTTAAATCAAAAGATGGAGTTAATGCCATAAAGATCATGAGAAGCAGTCTTGTATTGCTGCAGAGTCATTCATGAAAGATGCATTTTTGAGTAAATGCAAACTCATGTCTCTGGGTCATAGATCTTTATAACTCGATGCAGGCCAGTTGAGCCCATTCAGCTTGAGATCATGTGAGTGATGGCCACTGGTAAACCAGCAGTTTTGCATCTCCAGCAGAGAATCTTCATGGTGGCAGACAGTGTTGGAAAGTAATTTTTACTTGCCATATATTAAGTGATGTGAAGAACATTGCAAGAAGTCCTAAGTTACTTTTGCAGACTTTTCTGCTTGGTTCCTCAGAAAACTCAGCTTTTAATTTACGGAAGTTTTCCTTGCTGGAAAATCTCCAAGGAAGTGTGTCACTGGCACTGTCTTCTGTCTCCTTTCCAGGGAACTGTGTCTAGTGAATGAAAAGGAATGCTGACTGGCAACTGATAGCAAATTTTACCCTTGCATTTGCCACTCCTGGCCATAAAGAGAACTGGTCTGTAGCAAAGCAGTGAGTGTATGACATCCATCAATCAATCAATCAATCATTGTCTGAACTAAAATACCAAAAATTAGAATTTGTTAAAGTAAAAAACAAAATAATTATTCTAGAGACATCTTTGAGTCTTCAAAGCTGTTTGCAGAAGCTCTGCTTTTGGGGTACTGGCGTACCACAGTGCAGATTGCTTGAGGTTGGCTAGGTGTGGGGGATTGGCTAGGTGATGTGTTCCAACTCATTGCTTGTCTGTGAATCATAGGCACGACTTAGATCAACAGTACACATCTCTCCCTTCTGCTCCAGCTCTGGGCTGGATATCTATTTGTGAGAAAAACAGGAAAAGGGGAGGGATAAAATACCAAAATAATTTTTATTCGGACAAAAAGTGAAAACTAATAGAAGGAAATACTTTTTTACACAATACACAATTAGCTTAGGGACCTCACTGCCAAAGGATACAACTTAAGCCAAAGACTGCAGACCTGTTCAAAACAGGATTAGGCATAACATGAAAAGCAATGTCAGTCATATTCATAACAGTTAATACTTAAAAATAAACAAGAGATTTTGGAAGGAATATAAATCCTTGGGCATCAGGACAGAAGCCAAGCTCTAGCTAACAGGGCTTGGGAAGAAATTTTCCCTGTGGCCTGCTTCTTCCATAGCTGAGCATTAACAGAGTATCTTGCACCTTCCTCTGAAGCATGTGATGCTGGCCACTGTCAGAGAGGGAACACTGGGAGACTGGGCCCTCAGCCAGACATTGTCTGGCAAAAACAATTTTCTTTAGTTAAAGACAGGTTCAGAATTGAAATAGAAAAAAACACTGAAGTTTTGGGAAAGCAGAACAAGTTTTCTCACTTCACATTCTGGGAGCAAAAAGCAGAACTTAGCCTATCCCAAGTCAAAAGCAGGAAACCTAATACCTGCTCTCATATGTTGATGCAATCTATTGAGTTCAGTGAGACCTAACTACACATAGCTTCATGTCTGAACATCAGTATGAGTGGAGAGGCCACATCATCCTCTTCCACTCTAACACTGGGGCCAATCAAAAACCTTTTCTATTTTTAATGCAGCTTTTTAATTTTTGAAGTAATCTTGATGGGACCTTCTGTGCAGGACAGGAGGTGTATCAGTTTTGCTAATACAGCAAGGATTTTGCCAATACTAGGTTTCTCCCAGGACCTTCCAGAAAAATCTCATTGAGCTGCAATGAGAGGACAGCATGTAAACATGGTTGTCATCAATTGTTCCTAGTGGAGAGTTAGAGAATGGTTCCCATGTAGCGTAAGAAGACTCTGTGGAGGGATATGGAGANCCTCCGAGGCAAACAGGGGCAGTACAAGAGGTCAGAGCCTCAAGCTGCACCAGAGGAGGTTCAGGCTGGACATCAGAAGAAATTTCTTTGCAGAAAGGGTTAAGCATTGAAATGGAGTGCCTGTGGAGGTGGTGGAGTCACCATCCCTGGAAGTGTTCAAGGAACAATTGCAAGTGGCTCTTAGTGCTGTGGTCTAGTTGACGGCATGGTGATCAGTCAAAGGGTAGACTCCATGATCATGGAGGTCTTTTCCAACCTTAATGATTCTTTGATTCCATTTCAGGTGTACAGGGAGAGTAAGATTGGAGTGATGTAATGGGGAGGATAGGGAGAGGGCAAAAGAAGAACTGGGAGAAGATACTAAGACAGGCAAAGAGGATACTGGTCCAAAAAGAAGGTGGAGTTCAACCAACTGTTCAGATGCATCTTTTTCTGTTCAATAGGCATGTACAAAAAATTGCATATGTGTTTAACAAAACAGCTCCCTCTCACCCATGTAAACCTGTTAGCAGAAAGCTTGCTCGAAGGATCTGGCAAAAGCATCACTAATCCGTTTTGAAAACTTCCCTGCATAGTGTCACCTCTGACAGAAAGTAGTCCCCAGAGAAAGCCACAGTCAGAGCAAATCGGGTCCTGGTAGTGGAAGCAGGCAGTTTTTAAGTCTTTGGAAAAGTTTGCCCTCATTTTATTAGGTTATTCTTTACTGCTGCAAAATTTGTCATTCTCTGGATATCAAAATTGAGCTAATTTTCTTCTTCCAAACTGCAAAGCAATCTCTTGTTAAATCTAGAGAGAGGACGATATCAATAATGGAAATTTTTCTATTCTGAAATGAGACACAGAGCTGAAAATAGGTTAGAAAATCAATTTGGGAAATGTGTGAAGGAGGAACTGGAAGGTTTCCTCTTCATTTAGCATCATATGGGCTCAACAACATGAGTCTGGTTACTGGAATTGTCACTTCAATAAGAAAGTTCATTAAAGTATCTGCAATAGTTTCCTGTCTAGTGGCCATTTTTGGACCAGATGTGCCAGTAAGAAAATGATAAAGAAGCAAGAAATAAAAAGTGAGAGGTATACTTATTTATGAATCAGACCAGCTGTAAGACTCAAAGAACCCCTGAGACCAGTGGAATGAGGAACATGAATTAAGAGCTCCCCATTTCCTCCTTCCCCTCTACCCTGAAAAATATACTGTGTAGTGTATTATGTCTTTCAGGGATAACTGTCTGTCTTTTATTTTTGTTTTTCTCCTTTTTTCTTCCTTGAAAACTCTGGATCAAAGTTGTTGCTTATTTCCTTGCTGAAAGTTAAACTTTGGCTACAAGTAGGTCAGTTAAGTTTTGTTGTCTCTGGGGTGACCATATCTATGCAGATTTGTTAAAGCGGAGCCATGGAACAGAATTATTTCTCCTAATTCGTATTAAACAGACCTGGTAAATAATTCATGATACGGGGGGAAAGAGGAAGAAGAGAGTCTCTCAAGGGACAGTGGGAGAGGTAGGCCTCTGGATACAGGAAAACAGACTTTAGGAAAGACCTATTCCTAACAGTCATTTGTGATGGTTCCCTTCCCATTTTGTTAGATTTCTTGAGATGACAAAGGACATAGGTGTAACAAGCCCAACTATCCATTTTCCAGCGGAAAAGCCAGAACTAAGCTGCTCAGCCACAGTCTTGGTCTTTGCCCAGGATAACAAAGTGTTTTCTCTGTCTCTGCTACTGACCCTCTGTCTATCACATCACCTTTTATCTTTTATCTGTCTGCTGACTTTGGGTTGTGTTACAGCTATTTCTGAAATGGAGTTTATTCTGCTACCTCAGCATGGCTGAAGTTCAATAATTTTTTTTAAGAAGAGCTCTTCTGCATATACTACAGCTCTCAAAAACCCAAGTACATGTTAGGAAACATATAAATTGGAATAGGAAGACTATAGGGAAAATGTTGTGATGCCTTTGTGTGGTGATGTACTCCCGTACTCTGGAACGCTGCCTCCTGATTCATTTCACAGATTAAAAAAACAGAGTAAAAAGGGAATCAGCAAAGATTTAAAGGAATATCAGAGAGCTTGGAATAACTCTCAGGGCTTTTCCTGTGTGAGAAGTTTGGAACTGAAATATTTGGGGAACATAGTGGGAAGGCTGGGTGGTTTTAAAAATTACCTTAAGAGGATAGACAGGAGGTTCTGCTCTCTTTGCCTGCTGGTACAAAAGCAAGGTTGTGCTCAGTCGCATTGCTTGATGGACTAAAAATCTGATCAAAGTCAATGTTATTTTATATTACTGTAGTTAAAATATGGAGCTTTTTACCACAAGAAATTATAGGCTGAAACCAGAACAATGTTTTGTTGGATTAGGTTTCTGAGCATGGGATTGTCAGAAAAGCGCTGGAAGTGCTCAGTGGAAACTGTCAGAGACTGATTTTTCTTCTTGAAACTGTTTGTGTGGTAATGGTACAAGTGGCAGTATCTGGCTAACTTCAAATACTGCACCAAAACAGGAATACAGTACAAGGTGATGGATAGGTGAAGAGGGAGATTGCACTGGCTCAGTCGAGGAAACAGTGTAGTTGAGAGTGGTCAGCAGAAGGAAACGCTTTAGCTAAGGAACGGATGAAGTTTCTGTCTAATCTATCTGGTTATCAGAAACCAAGCTTTCTGGGGTCCTTCAGGCCACTTGACAGCATCACGAGACAAAAATGGCAGCTTTCCAATGGCAGACAGCCAGCTGCTTCCAGGCAGACAGCAATGCACCACTGTAGTGCAGACCTCTTTCTCACCTTCAGTCCCAAAGCACACAGGCAGGAGGATGTTCTAGCTTCAGTTGGTGCCACATTTGTCTTATTGCCACAGAGGAGAAGGTCTTCTGAAACTTGTAGGACTACTCACTGAATAGGAGAGGGATGCTGCAGAGGTGGGTAACAACAGCAGATGTAGCACCAGTCCTCCCTACACACCTTTCTCCTGGGTCCATCTTTTGCTGCCAAGTGATGCTTGAGCCTCACAGATTTGCCTTCCTCTGTTTGCAGCCCACCACCATGCAAGGGCATAGTCCAAGTAAAGGAGCAGGGACAACACAGCTAGGGGTAAGGAATGGGACTGTGGCTAGTGGATGGGCTAAGCTGATAACTCACTGCAGGCTGTGGGAGCTGTATCATGGCTGATGAACATCCCATGGCTTCCAGAGAACAGCTCAGGAGTTCAGTTTCGGTCACTCCACTCTCTTTTCATAGGTATTCTCTGCAGGAAATACAGTTCTCTTTAGAAGATTATGTCCTGGGCCCAGACTGCTAAAAATAAACGGATTTGTTCCCATCAACAGGTTCTATGTGGATCCAGGCTAAGAACAAATGTAGCTATACTTTTGCTCTCCTTATGAAAAAAAAAAAAAAGAAATATGCACAGCATGTTAAAACTTGAAACCTGATTCTTTACAGGTGGATTTGAATTAAAAATGTTCACTGTTTGTCCACACTAGCAGACTAAGACCATCTGTAGCCCATATCAAACAACCCATTTTGAATGCTGTAACAAGGGATTTCTTTTCTTTCAATATGCTCTTCTTCCTTGTGTTTTTTAAATAATTTGTCATATCAGCAGAGAAAAGTTCCTGTATGTTTTGTTATCTCAGAGAATGTATGATCCCAAAAAGTAAAGCAGAGAGACTATGAAGGACAAATTAAACATGATACAGAAAGTCTTCTCACTAAACAGGTTGAATTTTCTGAAGTAAACAGGCTAAAGATACTGAAGAACAGTGAGACAGAAATATGGGCAAAAACATAGAAGCTGAAACATCTTTTCACTTACAAACCTCAGCTGCAAAACAAAATCGATTGCATTTTTTACTTTTCTCAATACCAATAAAAATAGAGTAAATCTCACAATGAAGTCAGTAACCTTTTAATTCTTGTTGGGGTATGACAAACCCCCCAAGAGCAATCCCAGTGTACATTTGTGATTTATGGTCTGCTTTGTCTATCACCTTGTAGTTCATTGTCCTTTTCAGGGATTTTTTTTCCTTTAATGATACATCTGTACTCTTGGGGATGGGGGCGGGGGGGNAAACAGTCATTGCACAGACTGTGTGCTGAAGGAGATAGTTTCTGCCTCCAGCAGCCAGAGGAACAAGGACACTCAAACCACCCTGGTGCCAGTGTGTGACACACCAGATCAGCAGCAGAGTTCACATGCAAAGGCAAGCAAAGTCTTTTCTTTCTTCATCCACCCTGACCTTCACCCCAGGTTTTCAACTTCCCCAGATTTTTGCTGTTCAGAGCCTTGGAAGAACAAAACAATCAGAAAATGAGACCTAGCGCAACTATTTGCCTCAGTGTTTTGGGATTGATACCAGGGGCCAACAGTTTGCCCCATGTATTCTCTGGTAGTGACTGGGTTCCCTGTTAGTTAGTGTGGTGCTGCCCATGCTGAAGTCTTCCTCTTGCTTGGCAACAGGAGAGTGAAGTCCAACTGTCCATGAGCTGATGGTTACCTGCCACTGAACTGGGTTTGTTGTGATCTCAGGAACTAAAGATATTTGAGCCTGCAAGGTTTTGGAATGTGGTAATTTTTGCCTATATTTCTGCTCCATAGGGCTGAGATTCTTAGAGAAGCCTAAAGAGCTGGGCACAGGGCTCCTGCCCATCTGATATTAACCAGCTCCCTCTCTGTAAGCTGTTTTGTACATCCCATTCGGGGTAGACTGAAGCCCCTGAAATAAGATGATTTGCTCTCTTAATAGCCCTTTATAGACAGCCTGAAAAGTTTTTTTCCTGGTTTAGAGGTGAAAGGACAGAAGAGCATGTGTTTATTCAACCTTAACTCCCATTATGCTAATGAAGAAGCCAGTTGTTTTCAGCACTCCTTGTAGCTGGTGGAGATATTCCCAGAATATGATTTATGGGGTGCATGGAGAGCACACGAGAGTGCTACTCATCCTTCCCTGTGTATGGCCCTGTCTGCATGAGCTATCCATTGCTGCTGTGCCTGTTAACCCATTTTTGTAGAAGTGTCAAGTGAGACACATAGGTGCTTCTGTGGTAGCATCCTTGCACATAGGTCTACTATGGTGCATACAGAAACTCGCTGTCCTTTACATCTTTCTTCTGATGAGGAGCCTTAGCAAATTATCCAAAGGTACCCATGGCCAGTGCATGTACCTGTCACATGTGTCTTCTTCTTCTGTGGTCTTGTTCAGTCAGGTTGAGAGGTCTAGCAAGTCTGGAAGAACAGGTCAGTAAGAGGAAGAATGAGGAGGAGGAAGGCTCCAGAGCTGTTCTGTATGTCAGATTCCCTCCCAACAGGGCCTGGGAACATCAATGGCTGTTTTTGTGTGTGAAATAATATATTTTGCTCTTTGAATTTCCTTTCCATCACATCCACATTTGGTCAGCACTTTGAGAGTTTCTCCACAGAGTCATATGAAAATAAGGAGGCAGGTGGAAGAAAGGTATGGTTTCATCTGCTTCTGCTATTCCCAAGAGAAATGAGGTTGCCTCTTCCCAGCCACTTTTTCATCTGGTTTTACCAGTACCACATGTGTCACATGGCAGGAAAATTTTCTCTGTCCCTTAAGACCCCACTACCTTCAAAGAAAGCACACAGCCCAGAGATTTGTGCAGTAGAGAAGATCAAGCCCAGATTTCAGGTAATCTGAAATAGGTGCGTGCACTTACAAGGAGGGTTTTTTGTGGGCTTGTTAATATGTTGGAAGAAGAAATCTTGATAGCAATCACAGCCTAAGCCTTTGGATCCTCACAGGAACCATAGGAAAGGTTCATTTTTCCAATGTTTTAGAGAGTCTGGATGTACTGATGTTGCGAAGTGTCCCTTATCTCTTTACCTCCCTGCACCTTCAGTGTCACCACAGTGAGCTAGAACCTGCATGTAAATAAGAAGAACAAGAGAAAAATACAAGGGCTCTTAAGATGCTTCTCGCTGCAACTTTTAATGCAGCCTGATTTTCATAAAGGACTGATGAGGATAGTCTCAGTTAGTCCAGTAAGTTACTACTGTTGTCAAATTCATTTGTCCAAATTCATTGATCAGCCTGGATATCCAAAACCAGTTCTTGACATCAAGGGCCTGCAAGCTTTTGGCAATATGCCATCCATCTCGTAAGTCATTGGTCTTTCACTGAAAGCTGCCACCTACTCCTGCTACCATGAGAGATCTCTGTTGTGCATGAATGTCTGAAAAAAACGGAGAAGATAAATTAAACAGAAGTAGTAAACACCTGCCAGTGCCTTTGATTTAGTGAGAGCTATTCGTACTCAGCAGTATGAAAAAATGTACTCTATGAGATAATTATTTAATTGTTTCATTGAAGAAATATTTAAGTACAGACTGAGTCAATGGCAGAGTTGAATTCTGGAATACACTCTACAAAAGCTTGCCAAATTTTTTTTTTTTTTTTCCTTAAATGTGGTTGTGTACTGTTTCTAAGGAATGAGGGGATTGATCCAGACTCATGAGCAGGGAATTGGGAATTGCACGTGATATGTGATTTCATGTGCTTAAATGTCCACCTGGAAGGGCAATCTTTTATTTTAAGAAAAGTTTTGCTAACATTATATTTAGTAAGCAGGAAACCAAACATTTTAGTTTAAGCACTCCAAGGGACAAAAATAGCAGTCATACACAAAGGATCTAAAGATTTATAAGTCTTGGGATCCATAAGCGCTTTTCTCTTTTTGTTTTCAGGGCTTGCTGACCCTTCAGAACAGAAATACTTAGAGTACTGAAATCTGTTTTACATAATTTCTGTAAGATTAGTGACTGAACACGCTCCTTAGAAAGTAAAAAGCCATAATTGTGGATATACTACAAATGGTCAGTGATATATCTTCTACTTATTCCTTCTTTTTTTTTTACAAGAATGTCTTTTTTATAATTCTATGACCAAATAATCCCTTGAAGTATTTCATTTACCTTGGACCCTCTCCCTCTTGCAACAGACCATTGCCAGAACATATGACACCGACTCCAAAATTTTCCTTGACTTTCTTAATCTTAGTCTTTGAAATCCCACCTTTGCTGAGATCATTGTAAAATGATCATGGCTGACAAACATGATCTGCATCCATGCTTGTTTGCTTTAAATGTTACTTTTATTGTATGTTAGAAAGAATTTTGCAAAATATGATCTCCTCAAAGGATTATATTGTATCATAAACCAGAAGGGACTGAAGGACTATTACTAGGCTGCAGTGTGTAGGCTGCAATGTGTGAAAGCACAGGCTGAACCAGCTCATGATTGGATCAGACAGTACAATCAGCTCCATGTGTAGCTGCTGCATTGCTGGAGCAGAGCATAAAACGTGGCACTGAGCTTCATGTGTTTTTTCAGGACAGGCAGGAAGGATTGGCATGTCTGGAAAGTTTCTATCCTTGATGAGCAGGGCTGATGTTACCGCACGGTCAGAGGATGCTCCAACAGCAATTCTGACTGTAGCTTGGCACGGAATACAGCCAGGAGTGGGTGACGTGAGCTTCTCCAGATCTTCTCACCCAAGTCTCACTATAGACAGGACTTCTCAAGGCATTTGAGAGCCTGCGAAATTGAGACCCACGCCCAAGTTCTTCCAGTAGATATTCTTTCCATACCTTTTGGGAATGGTGAATGTGCATGTTACATCAAGGTAGTGCTTTAAGCAGGCTGTCTGTGCCAAGTTTTGCATAAAGTTGAAGCCTGAAGTTTAATAAATTCTGTTATTTAACAGACTAAGAAAGGGGGGGTTTCTTTCTTCAGCTTCCTTACCTCATTGCTGGAATTAGCTCAGATAATTGCCTCACTTCTCTTGCCCTCTATTGCTTGGTAATTTCCTCTCATAATGTGCCTGTCACTCTCTACTAATAATCCAGAAAGGCCTAGGTAAGTGCTAGGGAAAAGAAACCCACAGAATAGCTGAATCTCCAATTTCAAATCCAAAGCATTAAGCTCTAAAATGCCTTTTTTTTTCAGACTAAGTAGCTGAGCTGGGGCTTTTCTTTGTGACCCTTTATTTAATACCAAGGGCATGTTCTGTATCAAGATATAACCAGACCTGTCTCCAGAGAGCAGTCAGTCTAGGAGAGGAGCCAAGCACACCAGAACATACAGGGGATGCAATTACTGATGGGTCTGGTTACTGCGTTGAGCCTGCTCCTGCGCAAGAACCAGTGCCCAGTCTGTCTTCCTTGGCCTGATTACTCACTTTTCCTGACTACCAGACAAACTCTTACCTGTAGGTAAGGAAAGAGGACAGCCCTGTTCAAGTTGATTGCAGGGAAATTGCACCTCTGCCATCCCAGCACTTCACTGGCTGCTGCATGCATCACTGGCCTCCAGGTGGGCAGGGCAGTGTTTGTCAAGGTATGGTGCTGCTGGAGCCCAGTGACGTTCCTTCTGTCCTTACATCTTGTAGGGCTAGTCCCATAAGGGCATGTAGTAGAGTAGGCAGAAGAAACAGGAATGGCTTCAACTGGTGAAGAGGAAGGATGTGGGGATGACTAGAGGGGAAAATGTGACAAGAAAGAGGTAGGCAGACTGGACTGCTGGTCTGACACAACTAAACCGCTGGGTAGAGGGTGCAAGGATCTGAAAACAGAAAGGGTGGATTCTGTGCTCTATAGGTCCGCTGCTGCAACAGTGAGAGGCAGAATTGGACTTTAGCTCTGCATGGAGTTCAAAGTATCGTTTTAGGCAGCCATAATTCCTTCTGGGCTTCTGGAAACAGTCTAGTTAGCAAATTTCAGACTATAATAAGGTCAAAGATGAAATCCCTGAAACTTGCTTTTTCCCATTTTAGCTCAATAACCTCTTCCATTTCTTTTTGCAGTGGGATGCACTCCACCACACATAGAATATGTGTGAAAAATGGGGGGTAATGAATGGCATCCTATTCTCACTCATTTGTAAAATGTGTCTGCTATTGCCTTGGGGCCAAACAGTGGTCTCAGTTACAAGACAAAGACTCCTAATTCCACTAGCAGTTAACACTGTTGCATTTAAACTCAGATTTTAGGAAGAGACTGCTAATTTTTTAGGTACTTCCATTTTTGGGACTCCCTAATTCAAGGCAGCTTCAAGGTAGATGAGCCCAGTTTCTCATGCTGGTTCAACCAAAACCAGCAGTATGCTAGAGTAAAATGCTTGTATCTTTTATTTTAGGAAAACCACTTTGTGACTATCCCAACTACTGAGCACTAGAATGAGTTAAAAAAATAAAAAGAAAAAAAAAGGCATTTTTGGTAGAATTTCTTGAAAAATTGGTATTACTTTTCAGACGTAAGTGATGATGTCCATGACACAAACAGCATATACTGCACCCATCTGATAGACACGCACAGGATATGCACCGGACAAAAGCTGCATGTGTTGACAATATGTTCAAAAGCTTTTTATAATTATTCAGTTCAAAGCTTTATATTTTTTTTACCAATTCTCAAATAGTGTAGTTCATCATAATTTAGAGCAAATTCATTAAAGAAAATAATTGTTTCCCTGCAGTGAAAACTATGACTGTTAGTCTTCTCACTCTTTTTCAAGGAGGTAGAGAAATAAATGTAGATCTACCTCTTTTTCTAGTTTGTTTACTTTCAAATCCATCTAAGAATATTAAACATTCTCCCTGCTACATCCTTGTTCTTGAATGCTGTCCACTGATTTCTTGATGTTTTTCTTTTGCTTTGATTACTGGTTAGAAATAAAATATAGGAACTGAAAAATGTTCCTCGTGCTTCTGGAAGCACAAAATTGTTTAATATGTTGATCAGGCTTCTCAAACTTGTTACTAGCTTTGCAAAATATAGCAAAGTTCTTTTTCATTTAATTTTTTCTAGAGTCGTCTCTAATGGATATCTCCTTGATACCCACATTTCTTCTGATTAGTATAAGTAGTGAAGGGAAGATCATATTCACAGCAAATTTCTGCAAGACCACACAAAACTAACAGGCCAAAACCAGAAGGGGGAAAAAAAAAAAGTTAAACAAATGCATTTCACGTTATTTTCAGTTTAATTTTATTGTCTGGGAATTCATTTTTCCATTAGTCAACTCTTTAATCACATCTATCATCCACTGATTTACACTTATCTTTCCTCACATATGAATGTTTTAATCTAGTCTTTGTTTTCATTCTTAGCTAAAAAGGAAAATTTTCATCTAGATGCTCATATTCATGCATTTTCATGCCATCACTATCTCAAACTATTTAATTTGAGTAGCTGCTCTTAGCTTTAGAAGCATTAAAGAAAATTTCTCTAAGGACCACTCTTCATTGGTGCATGTAAATAAAAGCTGAGAAATCATGCAAAAATGTCAGAGAGAAGCACTCTCTCTCTCAGTGGCATCAGTTTCTCATTTTGTTCAAGTCATAAGTGACTCTGGCAGATAAATTCTCCTGGCCTGCTTGCCCTTTTGTTTCAAAGCAGACTCTCCTTGCACAGTAAAATGCAATTTCATCCCACTCAGTGAGTTTCATAAAGGCCATGGAAATTAATGGCATACAGAGGTCATATCTACAGCACTGTGAGAGTAAAAGATTGCACAAGCACTGTAACTTAGCCCACCACTGGCATATGACCAACAAAAGACTTTCATTGCTTCCATGATCTGGCTGCTCCTGGTAACAAAATGCATGGCTTTGGTGGAATGAAGCAATGTTGAGTAAATGGAAGAAGACAACAGTGTCTGCCACAGCACTATCTGTGTCCTGCTGACCAAGGTTAAATAAGGCAGACAGCTGACATAGGCCTCTGATACAACAGGAAAGTTGAAAAAGACATGAAGTCAGCTTTATTTGGCTGTAAGAGAATACCCTGAAGAAAGAAAAATCATTCTGTTTTGCCCTGAGATACTCAAATTCTGTCTTATCTTCACTGACCTTGAAGTATTTTCCAGTGACGAAATACATCCTGTGAATGACAGGCTTGATTTAGGCTAGAATTGATGTCCTTACTTTATATTTACCGGGGTCTTTGTGCCAGAAAGATTTCTGAGTTTCTGGAGTTGCAAGTCGGTAAGGAAGGCTATAGGACAGGGCTGACAATAGAGAGAGAAGAGGCACCACTCCCTGCAAGCAGCTCTCACGGCTCTCAGGTGCAGCCTCATACCAAAAGCATTAGCTGCGGCAGCACAGAGATGCAGTGCTGTCTGGGCACAGCCATGAGGCTGCCACACACACCAGGCTGGCACTCAAGTCATTTCCCACACACACCTCTCAACCCTGGAGAAAATCAAATGAGTTACTACTTTTGTCTGGTGAAAAGGCCCCACCTCCTTTAAATATTTCTAAGAGTCTAAAAAATTGGTCATTACTAAAGCCTTTGTCACAGGCTGGTAATTTGCTCCTTGCAGTTCAATCTGCAGGGGTACTGGGTACAGCAGCCAAGAATCCTTAGAAAGCAATATTTAGAGGCACTTTGCAGTGGATTGCATTGTTTTTCAGGCTATGGTAAAATGCTGCTGCAGTGTTACCACAACACAAGGCAGACAGAATCCCTGAAACATTTGGTTTCTTTTTACAAGCTACACTTTAGCTTTCACTTGAAAGGAAAAAGGGAAAGTCTAACAATACAAGATAAGCTCAAAGACTTATCAACAAAACAATAAAAACAGTAAGTGAATGATTTTTTTATATCCTGCTGTTCTAAACTAAATTCAGGTTTTTGAAGATTTGACTCTGGGTTTTTAAACAGGTCAGACTATTGATCTTCTTGTTTTAGCTCATAGCAGAAGACAGTTTTTAAGTAAATAAGTGCTAAGCCTACATCTTCTGTATCCTCAGGAGAGCTCCACTGCTGCCTCTGTCAACCATTCGCCTAAGATGTTGGTCCTGAACACTTGATAGCTTTCCCTTTCACTTCTTTGAGCAAAATTTCTGTCCTATCCTGGAGACTTTCAGGAATTTCTGTCTTCCTAACCTTAGAGCAAGCATGGAAAAGATTGATACATCTGCCCAATAATTACAATATGAGAAGCACATTCTGGTTTTTGGTGTAAACAACACCTAGTTTGCTGGGCTTGGGTGTTCTGTTCTTTTCCAGCCTTTGGGTTATCTTTTGGGCTTTATTAAATTCCTGGCTGACACACATGAAATTATGCTATCAGACGAGCAATGTGATGAGGGAAATCTCCTGTGGAATGGTGGATGGCAGTTTCCTCAATCACCTGCAAGAGGCAAGGATACATTCGACACTCAAGGTTCCCACTAGCACAGATACCATAAAAGGGATATGGCAGTTGAGAAACCATAGCAATTCCTTTTGCAGAGCAAAAGGAGATGGAGAAACAAACCCTTTTAAGGGTTAAGTAATGAAAATGTGCTTTAATTTTGATACAAGAGGACTCAAAAAGTTGGGAGCAAATGAAGTGCTTGGAAGGCCATTGGTAGGGTATCACATACACTAAGAGTTTTCCGCAAGGAACCTGAAAGATTAGGCCCAGTCTACAGGAGAAGGGTGATCCTTTCACCCTGTCTAGTGCTTTGAAATGAAGAGGTTAAAAAGTTGTAGGCTCAGAGTATGCCCAGCTTGACTCTCTGTGTCTTCAGGGCTCCTTGTGCATGACACCACTTTCTGTTCTTACACACACACTTAAGACCTCTACCTCATCAGGCTTGTCCAGTGTCACTAGTGCTTTCCTTCTGTATCCCTTCAGTGGTTTCTCATTTCATTGCACACCAGCGCCCTTACAACTTATCCCTTCTTCCCTCCCACTCACTCTATAGGTTCCCACTCCCAGGCAGCAGTTTTGCACTGCTTTCAGTAAATCCATTGTTCAAACATCCATTTCAAATGTTGTCTACTGCTTGGGGGCTTGCTGTAAGCCCTGCCTCTTCATTGTGCTTGGAATATTTTCTCTTGTGGAAGAAGCTACGAAAAATACTGGCTGCCACCATCAAGAGTTTCTTGCTGTTTTCGTGTATCCCCATCTCTCCATAGCTCTTGCCCTTTTACATGGCCTGTGAACTCTTTGCATTTCTGACTGGTGTTCTCTATCATTGTGGTACACAACAGCATCCCAGATCTCTTTAGAGTAACAGAAATAATAAATCATAGAGTCATAAAATGTTTTGGGTTGGAAGGGACCACGAAGATCATCTTGTTCCATCATCCCTGCTATGGGCAGGGACACCTTTCACTACATCAGGGTGCTCAGAGCTCCATCCAAGCTGGCCTTGAACACTTCCAGGGGTTGGGGCATCCACAGCTTCCTTGGACAACGTGTTCTGATGCCTCCCCACCCTCACAGCGAAGAAGTTCCTCATAGCGTATAATCCAAACCGACTGTCTTTTAGTTTAAATCCATTCTCCCTTGTCCTCCTATTCCCTCCCTAGCTTTCTTGTAGGCTCCCTTCAGGTACTGGCAGACCACAATTAGGTCACCCTGAAGCCTTCTCTTTTCCAGGCTGAGCACACCCAGTTCTCTCAGCCTCTCCTTGTACAAGAGGAGCTCCATACTACCAAAGAGTCTCTTTTAAAGATGAAGAGCAAGGACCAAGGATAGCACTGCCTTAGCAAATTGGTTTATGCTGGAAAGGCAGCTACCATGTGTAAACAGGGTGATTCTTTTTGGTCATGTGGCTCCATGCACTGTTGCCACATCTTCTCCCTTAGCTGGACAAAAATCTTTGCTTTCTGTAGAAAGTATGTTGTTCATGTGGACTGTATGTTTTCCTTCACTCTGAGACTGTCTCTTGAGAAGAGACACACTCCAATCAGGCTGTTGAATCATTCTTTTATTCCTGCGGAATCCATCTCTTCTCCAGGTCTGAATCTGCATGAATACATGACTATGAAAGTGATTCCATTAACACAGCAATTGCCTGGAATCTGTTAGCATATCATTATAAATCTGATTTTTGACAGATTTATAACCAGGTTGTAGAAATTAACTGCTGAAGGAAATGGGCCATATATTTTCAACAGGAACACACTATTTTTCTACATAGTTGTTGCTAGATTTTTTTTTAGAGGCTAGAAAAATAACCTTATGCTTGTTTTAATCTATTTCTTTTAAAGTGAAAAAAAACTTCAGCCTTTTTATGACATTTAGAAACTGTCTGGCACAGTGACATTTATTGCATAGTCCTCTGTGATGTTTCTTGAGAACAGGTACTTAATAAATGGTAGGTACTGTATAAGCACATTAAAATATAACTTGAGAAATAACAGCTGAATAAAATAAGGTTAGCAGATAAAAATAAGGTCTCAGAACAGTGTCAACAATAGATGGGAGGTAGTCCTTCCTATTAAAACAAATACACTACTATTCAGGTTTACAAAACCAAGTTGATAGCAGATATAAGGGGCAGCATTCTCTTTGCAGCAACCTGGAGTTTTGCCACAGAGCTTTTTCAGTGAGGCCAACGTGAACTACTGCACATCTTTTAATGCAAATGGCAGAAGAAGTCGCAGAATGGAGGGCAGGGGAGTGAGAGCAGTCTCATGGGACTGGCTCTGAGCATAAGAACTTGCTCCTCTGCACTCACAACTGCTGTGTGCAGCAGTTCACAGAGGTCCAGGCAGGGGTTCACTGAGGACAGACTGAGCAGATGCCTGCTAATATGACTGCTCCTGAAGCATCACGCAATCCTTTGAAGCCTCTTGGAGTCAGTTCCACCAGGACTATAGCCCACAGTTGGGAAAAAAGTCTTTTCAGGCTAAGCAACCTGAAATCTTTCTGCTCTGCCCCACTAGTCATGTTTTCTAGGCCATTCTTGTTTGTCTTTTTACTGTCACGAGTATGTTTTCCCAAAGTGTCACTTCATACACACTCATTTTCAAGCAGCACTGTGAGCAGTGACAATGTCCTACCTTCAGGCAGGAAATTAGGGAGGAAAATGAGATAAGGCTCCCTTGCTACAGAAAGCTCTTTCTTTGATAGGAATTCTAAGTTCTTCGACAGTTTGCTATGAAAGGACCCTGCTTACAGAGTCCAAAGCACCTAAAAATGTTTCTCTACACCATTCTCCCCTGGTGAGATAAAGTCCAACGAGGAAAGTGGTAACTGTGTTTTTCTGAAATTATGGGTCCCATGGCTGCATGGATAGCAGAGTGGAAATTCCCCTGCGCACCCACCCAGAGGGGATTTTTCTCCACAGTCTCAGTGAACAACTCCAAAACAGGACTGGAGACTGGATCCTCTAACAGAGCCTGCATAAGAGACCCAATAGTTGTGCCTAACACTTTATCATACTTTTTTGCAAGGGTACTGGTGCATTTCAAGGTAAGGAATAAGTTTTAACAGCAAGAGAATACGTTTGTCTTCTTTTCTACCAGTTATATTAAAATATTTATTTTGAATTGTACAGGAAATATAAAAAAAATTAAATAAAATTAAAAAAAAAATCCAAGGCCTTGAAAATCTCTGATGGAATACATATATCCAACTAAAATGACAAATAAATTCAGGCTTCAGTGCATTAGAAATGCAGCTGTCTTTAATCCTGATATCTATGTGAGCAGATAGAACTAAAGAAGTAAAGAGATTTTGCAGTTATCTGCAGAAGTATAATTGGATATTTGGAATTATTAATTAAAATCCTTTGAGGAAAGAGGAACAAGAACAAATTTGGATGGACTATGTTATGGAATGAATCTATTTCAATACTCAGTGTGATAAGGAGATAGTTATGTCAATATAACTACAAACCCATCAGGGCAAACTTGATGGTACCAGGTGGAATGTGTAATACAATCCTCTGCCACGGTAACTTTCAGGAGTGTTAAGACAGCTCCTCTACCTGACCTGAGTCTTACTGCAGGTAAGACCCAGATTTTTTATCATTATTTAATTAAGTAATTGAATGTGGGTTACAGCACTGGTGAACTAAATAACCAACACTCGCAGAAGGGACAGAAGAGAAAAAAAAATCCAGATTTTGCATCCTGAGGCAGGGAAAGCACTATTGGTACAATTATTCTTGCTGCCTCACTCCTCAGGGAGCTTATTGCCATGCCAAATCTGCAGCTGGATTTGAGTAGCCAGCAGGGCCTTAGGATAGTGTAAGGATTCTCTCTGGACAGTTTCTTGAAGGACAGCAGTCTGTCTTCATAATTTTCATAGTCTTTGTGTGTTCATCCTTTCAGTTCTATCAAGTCTCTTTTTCTCTGCTATTTAAGTGAAAAGTCTTCTTGAGTTAAAACCATTGACTGTGGTTGTTTGTTCTATGCAGAAATTATGCTGTTTGTGTTAGGGTGCTCCCCACAGTGCCTTGAAGAATCGTGACATTTGC
>VWZF01003094.1:584619-626827 GCA_013396755.1 Sclerurus mexicanus
TCTTTCTTTGATAGGAATTCTAAGTTCTTCGACAGTTTGCTATGAAAGGACCCTGCTTACAGAGTCCAAAGCACCTAAAAATGTTTCTCTACACCATTCTCCCCTGGTGAGATAAAGTCCAACGAGGAAAGTGGTAACTGTGTTTTTCTGAAATTATGGGTCCCATGGCTGCATGGATAGCAGAGTGGAAATTCCCCTGCGCACCCACCCAGAGGGGATTTTTCTCCACAGTCTCAGTGAACAACTCCAAAACAGGACTGGAGACTGGATCCTCTAACAGAGCCTGCATAAGAGACCCAATAGTTGTGCCTAACACTTTATCATACTTTTTTGCAAGGGTACTGGTGCATTTCAAGGTAAGGAATAAGTTTTAACAGCAAGAGAATACGTTTGTCTTCTTTTCTACCAGTTATATTAAAATATTTATTTTGAATTGTACAGGAAATATAAAAAAAATTAAATAAAATTAAAAAAAAAATCCAAGGCCTTGAAAATCTCTGATGGAATACATATATCCAACTAAAATGACAAATAAATTCAGGCTTCAGTGCATTAGAAATGCAGCTGTCTTTAATCCTGATATCTATGTGAGCAGATAGAACTAAAGAAGTAAAGAGATTTTGCAGTTATCTGCAGAAGTATAATTGGATATTTGGAATTATTAATTAAAATCCTTTGAGGAAAGAGGAACAAGAACAAATTTGGATGGACTATGTTATGGAATGAATCTATTTCAATACTCAGTGTGATAAGGAGATAGTTATGTCAATATAACTACAAACCCATCAGGGCAAACTTGATGGTACCAGGTGGAATGTGTAATACAATCCTCTGCCACGGTAACTTTCAGGAGTGTTAAGACAGCTCCTCTACCTGACCTGAGTCTTACTGCAGGTAAGACCCAGATTTTTTATCATTATTTAATTAAGTAATTGAATGTGGGTTACAGCACTGGTGAACTAAATAACCAACACTCGCAGAAGGGACAGAAGAGAAAAAAAAATCCAGATTTTGCATCCTGAGGCAGGGAAAGCACTATTGGTACAATTATTCTTGCTGCCTCACTCCTCAGGGAGCTTATTGCCATGCCAAATCTGCAGCTGGATTTGAGTAGCCAGCAGGGCCTTAGGATAGTGTAAGGATTCTCTCTGGACAGTTTCTTGAAGGACAGCAGTCTGTCTTCATAATTTTCATAGTCTTTGTGTGTTCATCCTTTCAGTTCTATCAAGTCTCTTTTTCTCTGCTATTTAAGTGAAAAGTCTTCTTGAGTTAAAACCATTGACTGTGGTTGTTTGTTCTATGCAGAAATTATGCTGTTTGTGTTAGGGTGCTCCCCACAGTGCCTTGAAGAATCGTGACATTTGCAACTTCAGAAAAGAGCCCATGTTCTCTGCTTCACTGTCTCAAGCCCAGTCCTCCTGTCAGTGTTGAGGTTTCCATATAGGTCCCACCTCTCTAGGCTGTGATGCAATGGCAGATGGTTGCAATAGTGCCTTTCTCATTGATTAGGAAGGGCTGTGATTTGCCCGGTGATTTGGTTCAGTCAGTTCTCCTGAGGTTGGTGTCTATGCCTTGGCATGCAGAAGATGGCTTCTCACCTGTTGAACCACTGTTTTCTCTTCCGTGTGCAATGGCTCCCTTAGGAGTGGGACCAGCAGAGGAGAAACTGGATTATGTAGGCAGCTCTTCATTTGTGAAGCTCCCTCTCTTATTTAAATCTCCTCTTCATCTGCACTGGCAGTCGGCAGCCTGAAGGGACCTTTCAGAGCATTATGGAGGAGCTGTGAGATATACAGGAGTAAGGGCACCCATGCTGGCACTCCTCTTAACATATGTATTATGGGTTGTTTGGCATGGACTCTGCCCATTACAAATTTCCAGCCCAATAGGTTATGTACCTTACCTTGCTGCATGGTGACCATGAAAAAGACCAGAGTTTGGCCTCTGAAACAAGGTGAGCCAGGAATCCTTTCCTGTATTTATTTGGCCACTCAAGTTTTTCCACATGATGGGATGTTCTCCAGTACAGCAAAGAACTCCACACTGGATAGTGTTCATGGTATGGTGATAGTTGCATTCAGCTCCTTATCTGCTGTCTGCTTTGATCTAAGGTCTCAGGTTTTTCAGAGCCTCACACCCATTCCTGGCATTTTCAAGGTTGTTTCAGAGTCCCTCACTAGTAAAAGCACTTTCTTGTCTGGTTGTCAGTTTAGCATCCCTGAGTTTAAACCTGTTTTTCCTGCACTGGTTCAAGCTATGCATATTTTCTCTCCACCTTCTTTCTTCTCTTCTTCTTCTGTTCCTCCCCATCCCATATGATTTTTTCCTCCTGGGACCCTCTGGTCTATCATTCCCTTGTGTTTTGCCATTCACATCAGCCTTCACCAGATGGGGAATGTTTTCTGAAGTCTCTTGTAGGTCTTTTACCGATGCTTATCACATAAACCTCAAGTGAAAGCTGACATCTTTCATGGCAGTGAAAAAGTATGCCTTGTCTCAAAGCCCAGTTTCAAACAAGTTTTTCCATTCACTTGAATTCTTCCACAGCCCACGTTTTCCACCCTTTTTCTGAAAACTTTTTTTTGCAAGCAGTAATAGCATTTCCTCACTAGCAACCTGTGAACTGTGTGTGTCTAAACCCATCCTTTCTGCATCTCAAAGTGAGATGAAGCAAATAAAAATTGTTCTTGATCAGGCTTGTTTAGCAAGTGTCACCTCTTGACCCTCTGTGGTGAGCCAGATGCTGTGCAGTTCTTGCAGTTGCACGGCTGCCAACCGGGTCAGTCTGTTGGCTTATCAGGGAGGAAGCGATCAGATGGTGCAGCAAGCTGAAGTGTCTGTGCTTTGTCTTTCTTTTTGTTTTTTTTTGTTGTTTGGTTTGCTTTAGGGGTTTTTTGCCCCCCTGCTTTCCTTTGCTTTTCTAAGGTTGGATTTGTGAGTGGAAACCACCACTGAGTCCATGTTGCAGGGAGAAGAGAGACATGCTGCTTTGGTTCAGCAAGAGTTTATATACTCTCAGTCTTTCCTGAAGTTTCTGTCTTGCAGACCTGGAGATTTCCTGATTCCTTCTTGCTGGCCCTGATCCTCATAAAGATAATGCCAAAGTGAGAAAGCACTGTCTTAGGGCCTAGAGAATAATTGCACTGACTTGTAAGCACTTAATTCCAGCTGCTGGCTAAATACATCCTTAGATGATCTCCTGTGAAGTTCCCAGGAATCTCTTACACTGCATGTTATTTGCAAAAATGGAGGCTGAAAAACATCACAACTAGATTGAACATCCAGTTTAGCGTATTACATCACAAAAACTGTGAAAAATTCTGAGCAGCCCCAAGAAATTGGCTGTAAATGTCTCCTGTAGATATTTGGCTGATTTGCTTTTGTTATTTTTTTTTCCTCTGGTGTTTATTTGTTGATATTGGTAGGTGTTTTTTAAACCTTCGATGTGTTCAGAGCTACACGAATGCAGTTTCAGGTTTGGAACAATTAAATATGAAGGGCATGAAACACAATGTTTCTAGACACCTAGTAAAATGGAAGTTCTTGTCTGTTCAGAAAGGGGCTAGTTTTTGATTGCTCTCAGGTTTTGGCTTCTGTTCTCCTTGAAGGTACCCATATAGCTTTGCTGCCCACAGTATGCTGGCACCAGCAGTTTTCCTCATTCAGTGCAGTACAGAAATGCCAAGGTTTTCTGGATTGAAAGTTCATTGCAAGTCAGGTTCATCAGAGAAGTCATGGTGAGTTGAAGGGGCTCAGTACTCAGTGGGAAAAAAAATGTAAATGGTTTAATGGATTTATAGAGGAATTAAGTGCTACAGCCAAGGTTACGCAGGCAATCAATCTATCCTACAGGTCAGGACTAAACTGGATATCAGCAAGTCAAGAGAGAGTTGGATTGTGCTTTCAAATAAATGAATGAACTTCAAGTGAGGGAACATGAGCTAGTAATGCTGGCTTCCATCTGAGGGCATACACTTTGTCACCCCAAAGTTCACTTGTGTGCACACTCTCCCCACCTCCTTCACTCCCTCTTTCCTCCCTTCACTCCATGTGAGTATTGTATTGGCATGAGCTGCAGATTCACAAAAGGATACTGGAAAGGTGTCCACCTGCAGTTCAATGAGGTGGTGTATTTACGTCCAGTAAGTGGCATTCCAGTGAGAATGGCAAACCTTTGGCTGCAGCTGCAGCTTTGTCTCCATTGAGTCATAAGCATCTCACTGGCCACCTTGCATGACTTTGAGTGTGTCCTTTTATTTTATACCAGCTTTGCAGAAACTCAGTTCAAAGAGGCATGGATACTATTCTGTTTAGATTGCAAAGTCCTTCCCTGTCAGTTTGACTTGAGTCAGAGATCCCTTAGGTCTTCTCTCAGTGGATTCTGTCATCTGTGCAGGGTCTGGGAGTCTTGGTGCTGTAGCCACTGAACATCAGAGGGTTATTGGGAAAGGAAGAGAGAGAAAGAGAATGCATTTTTCTATTTCAAGACAAAAAAGGGTCAGAGATTTTCCAGGTAAGGACAGAATTACATGAAATTGTATCTGCTTGACATAAAATGAGTCCCAGGTACTTTTAAGCAGTAATTCAGCTTTTAGAGAATAAATTTTGAAAGATGCAATAGCTTCTATTCTTCTTCTTGTTAATGTCTTTAGGCAATTCCTGTGGATGGGTGCAGAACTCATTGTTTTTCAGTGTCATGTGAATATTTGCATTAATAGGGACTTTGTTCATACTGCCTGCAGTTGCTTTTTTAAATGCAGTGTCTCTGCATTCTGGAAAGAGTGAGGGGAAGGCAGACTGTGCAGTGTTTTCAGGTGTTTATCTCATGTATGGTATTTTCAAATTGTAATTTGTATGTAATACATGTAATTTAGTCCTTTCAGTAATTTGTTTGGTATATGGCTCTGGAACACAACAGCTTTTCTATCTTGTGCTTATATAGCTGAAGAAAACATTACAGAAAAGAAAGGAGGTACAAATTTTGAGTCAGTGAAGAAGTAACAACACACAGATACATGGTCTACAGCTGTGCTTTACATCACCACTGCTGGTCATTCCCGCTATGCATCCTCCAAGCTCATGTCTGCTAGAGATGAGTGGAAAGGCAGTATTTTGGGGCTAGTTATGGACTGTATTAAATGGACTCTGATGAACACCTGCTCCCAAACACCACATTTCTTCCGTTACGTGGCTTTAAGTGAAATCCAAAACCATAGTTAGTGTTTCTTGTATTTAACTGGCAAAGTAGACTTACAGTGCATGCACTGAATACTGGCTATATGCCATAAAAACCATGCATACTTTGCAAATTAAAATTAATATCAGAATTAACTCACTGGAGACCTTTTTTCTCCCCTCACCCCATGACAAAGATCAGGCCGACTGGGACTGTGGTGCCAGCAGATCAGTAATGCAGAGAAAATTCTTGTGCAAGATTTATACAACAGTTTTGAATATCTGATGCCAAAAACGTGGGTAAAGACACTCCTCACAAATATGTGTAAAGCCCTCGTATCATGAGATTTCTCTGAGAGCTGCAGATTATTCCCATCTCTAGTAATCATTTCGGAGCAATTGCTGCTGTCCAAATCTCACGTATATCAGCTGGGAAGTAACTGTTACTTTGAAATTCCACAGTGTTCTGCTTTTTGATTGAGCTGCTGCTTTAAAAAATTAAAAGATTATGGAAACAATTACAGAGAGGTACAAGCCCACTTGTTATTATATCTGCCTTCATTATTCAATTTAAAACATTCCATTAACCATTAGGATAGCAAAATAGCAGTTTGTTTGTTTGGTTTTTTTTCCAAAAATGTTGCAGACAATTTTGCTTTTACCTCTTCCAAATTAAGGTGCCATCTTTCTGAGCTTGAGAATCATCAGAAATACTGATCCTCAGAGTGCTTGTCTCCCAGGTTGAAGTGTGTCCTTTACTTTTTAATAATATAAAAGAACACAATGGTGGATAGGCTGTTAGCAGGGATAAGCTTAATACTGAGTTTGCCTGTCGAGATTTACAAAGGCTTCAAAGTATGCATTACTGTAAGAATGGAATTTGCTCACCCACATTTGTCACACCAATGTGTGACATAGCCTGTCTTGGTATGACATAACCTGTCTTGGTATGACATAGCCTGTCATGTCAGGCATCTCCTTTGGGCTCATAATCCAAGCTCCTTTCAAGCCAGTGGAGAAGGAAAGGCTCTTCCATAAAGAAAGTCTCCCCATCCCAAGATTCATGTCAAGCATGGTTGTCAACCCACTACCATCAAACATAGAGGACCCTTCACTGCTGAGCAGATGGCAGTCTGTTGGCCAGCCTTTTGTCAACATTGGGTGCACAGTCCTGTTTGAACTGGTGCTAGCTGAAAGAGTGTCAGACTACTCTTAAAACATGACCCCTTTTCCTGCCCCTAGGCAAGACATAAATTTATCCTCGTCTGAGAGGTTATAAATCATGCTTTGAGGGGCCAGTAGAAAGGAATGTGTTATTAAGAGGAATCAGTACTCCATGTTTGCGTTTCATTAGCACTGAGGCCCTAGTCAGGATCAGGATCTTGGGAGATGTGACACAATGGGTGGGTGCAAGTGAGAAGCAGGAGGGAGTTTGAGTTTTGGAAGAGGTCACGGGAGGTTTTTTCCTGAAGTGTTAGAGGAGGTCACCCCATGAAAGCAAGGCAGTATGAAAGAAGGAGAAAGAAGCTGACACACTGGTGATTAATTGCAAAGGAAAGAAGAGATACGGGAGATATTAGCTGTACAGTCAGATGCAATTGTGATGGAGTAAAAGAGAGGACTTAAATATCCCAGTCACTATCTGTCTCATTGAAACAAGATAGGTACAGCTGCTCTGAAAATGGTGCCAGCCAAGGTGGTCCATTTTCCCAGGTGCTGAGTGCTAAAAAAGTACCTGGAAGAAAATGGGAAATGCATGAAAATCGAATATGACAGGGGCTACATCACACTACAACTCAAAATGTATAAGTGGTACTTGTCGATAGCCAATCTGCTAAAGTCATGTTTTCTTCAGATTCAGTGTGTGCAGGAAATGGTAGACTGTCCCACATCACGTACTGTAAACATGCCCCTTGTGGGCCTTTGTGTTAGAAAATGTTGCAAATACCAGACAACTTTTGTGTAGGTGCTTGTACCTTTCTAGTAACTCCAGTGGAATCAGTAACTAGATAATAGCATTGTTTCACCTGAGGGTAAAAACTGTCTTTCAGAAACAAAATGATTTTAAGTTCTGTCAGAGGAGGTTTAGCCTAGATATTAGAAATAGGTTCTCTACCCAGAGGGTGTTTGGGCACTGGAACAGGCTCCCCAGGGAAGTGGTCACAGCACCAAGCCTGAGAGAGTTCAAGAAGTGTTTGGACAATGCTTTCAGGCATGTGGTGTGACTCTTGGGGATGATCCTGTGCAGGGCCAGGAGTTGGACTTGATGATCCTTGTAGGTCCCTTCCAATTTGGCATATTCTGTGATTCTGTGAAAATATTGGTATTTTTTTGAGCACAGTAACAAAATTTCTTACTTCTGTGTGTCTGGAGATGGCTAAACAAAATCCACCCAGGAATCTTCACCACTTCTTACAGTTTGCAGGTAGTCACTTCAGTTAGTTTCAGTAATTTAAAATTTATGGACACATTATCGAGAGTTTAGCCTGCTCTGCAATTAATGTAGACAGTCACCACCAAATGGACTGTTCATCCCACCCATTGTGAGGATGAGTTCCTTTCTGTGAGCAGTAGAAAGCACCTTACAACTAAATTTTTCATTTTTAGGCAGATGAAATCAAGTGAAAATAATAACACGAATGACTAGCCAAAGGTCATGGTGGCATGGTTCCTGAGCTATGAACTAACTAGTGTTTCGGCTTCAAGAATGTTTACCATATTTTGACAGAATTTAGAGCAAAACTTATCCAAACTAGGGGGCAAACAGAGATTGTAGTTTGGGTCTGCAGCTGCAGCCTAGCGGGTACTTGCCTGACTTCAGTTTAATTGAGCTCACAGAGGTGGTTTTGCAGGCACAGAGCAGCATGAGTTAGTGGGGACATAGTATGGACTCCCCATCATCACTGTTTCTGTTAGCTCATTTAGGGCAACCTCAGGTAAATTTGCCATACACTAGTAGTTACCAGAAATGATGCAGTGAGGGGTTTTTGAGCACTGTTACAGTACTGCTCACTTTGATCAGGGCATATCATATCCTTGACAGAGACTGCATGGGCAAATCCTAGGGCTGTGATTTCTCATCCTACTGGCAGCCTCCCTAAAGATTCCTAACTAAACCCTGCTACTGCCTTCTCCAAGTATGCCCTAAACACAGCAGGGAGGAAGCGAAGAAACACTGTGGGCAGAGTGGTACTTCCATTTAGTAGTAATTTAGACACCTAAAGTTATCTAGCAGCATTGATGGCCCAAAACTGTTAGTACTTCATGATCATGAACCCATCTGCAGAAGGTGCTGGTTTGGCCTTCAGATCAAGGATTCCTGTGGACACAATGGTAGCAATTGTATATGCACAAGAAGGTTCTAAACCTTCAGCCTTCCTGTCCTTCCTCCTACATAGCTGAATCAGGGTAGCCACAGCCCTCATTTATGAGCTAGGGAAGAAGCATTCAGCACTCAGCCTTTCACCCTCTCCCCTGGGAAGAAGGAAGTAGCTGGACTGAGGGCTTCAATCAGCACAGGGCTTCAGGTTAAGCTTCCTGAAAAATTCCTCCTTCAGGGCAGCTCCAGGAAGAAGTCTCATCCAGGGCCTGATTCTATTTGGCACTGTATCAGCAATCTGTAATGACTCTCACACCCCAAAATCACTCAAATGCAATTAATGCAATATAAGTTACTGCACATGAATTACTCATTTTTAATGAAATACACATGGGTGTTGCAGAAATTTAAGGTGACCTCATGGACAGGGCTAGGGAAACCCTCACTTCCTCCCAGGCTGAGTGTCAGATTCTGTATCTCTGAGGTATGTGTTTAAACTCCACTCCCTGTGTCAATCAACAAAATAGAGGGTCAAGTAATTAGTGCTTGTGGTAGCAGCAGATAGAAAGCTCAGAGGACTGGCCAGATCCTCCCTAGCCTTATTTCTTCTGTCACATATGAGTATACTTACCAGTCAGGAATAAAAACAGCCTTTGATCCATCTTTTCGCTCTTGTCTTTTCCAGCCACTTCCACATCTACAACTGGGACAAGTCATCTCACGAAATGTGATGTAAAGCAGAAAGCCTTCTGTGTAAATGGGGGAGAGTGTTACATGGTTAAAGACCTCCCAAACCCCCCAAGATACCTCTGCAGGTAAGAAATCATATTTGCCTCTTTTGTTGGAGCCATCAGTTTTCACAAATGGTTTTTCTTTAAAGGAGCACCTGAACAATTTCTTCTTCTGAACTTGCATTTTTTCATTTTTAACCATGTGGGTGTGAAAATACCATACCAAGATAGCCTTTGTGTTCTATATATGGGGAACAGCATAGGTTAACCAGGAAATCTTCCCACATGATAATGGCACAGCAACCTCCATTGATGTTTACATGACATGAAGGAACATGACTTGAGCCTTATGTTAGAAATAATGACACAGACACTGTAAAGTAATAATTAAAGAAAAAAAAAAAGTGTGTGGATAACTGCATTAGATAATTTCCCTGTGTATCAGAGAAACTGTTACTTTTATTGTCTGATGTAGTAACTGAACACTTTCTGATGAGATCTGATTCACAACTGGTTGTTGTGTTTAACTGCATAAAAAAGCAATGAATGTCATGTTCATTGGTGGATGTTACTATTTTGTGTGAGGATCTTGATTCAGGAAGTCGTACGAGTTTCGTTTCAGGGGGTGCTTGTGCACCTTTCTCAGGTCCCAGACCATGCTGTTTTGGACTATTGCAATAGTCCCCCATGTTGGAGAACATCCAGGAGGAGCTGTAGCACTGGAATTTATTTCCTGCCTGGGAAAGTAGCATTTATTCCTGGAGATGAACTAGTCATAAGGACTGCTTCTCTGTAGCTTGAGAGGGAACTCAGCATTTAAACCTTGTGAAACATCTTTGGCACCTAAGAAGGCTGAGTGGAAAGAATGCACTTTTGTGAGGATATTCCTGTTATTCTGACAAGAGATGACAGACAAGAGATGGTGCTTGGTAAAGATTGTCATTAGCTGAAACTGCATAATTTTTCAGTCTTGTAGGAGTAAAAGTGAAAGAACACTAACTGGAAAGATAACTCTGGTTGGTGAGTTAGGTGAAGGTCTACAATGCTTTCATTAAACAAGGAAGATGCTCACTGCTTGTCTCTGTTGTTATTGAAAAAAAATGGAAAAAAAAATGAAAACATGCAAACAAAAAAAAGACATCAAAAAAAAAAATCCCACCAAACCACACAATGTTTTATCTGCAAGTTTTTGCTTTTTTTTTCCTTTGGTAGAAGGATGTTACCTGCACTTATAGGTGTGTTTCACCTATTTTTTGCTAAAGTGAATATGGAAAAATGTGCTCTTGTGGGTTGGATTCTTTTTTGAAAAAAAATTTGTGTTGGATTTACATGATCACTGTAAGCCAGCAGTACAAAGATGAGCAGTTTGCTATGACTCTTCGGAGTGTGTACAAGAGCCTTCCTGCATATTGCATCTTCCTATCCAAATACAATTCAGAAAACTCCAGGGCAGCAGAGCTGAGCATCTAGCAGACTTGCTAATCATTAAAAATATCTTGGCAGTTTCAGAGATATCCTATTTTCGCTGGTATGGAGATTTTTACCTTTTTTTTTTTTTAATTCAGAGATCTGGGTGTGTTCTTTGATGATGCTATAGACTGGCTAGTTTTTTTTAATAAAACATCTCAGGGATATTTGAATGAAGTGGGTGATCTTTTCCCCTATTGTAGGCAAGAAACAACCTCTAATTTTGAGGCTGGATTTGAAAGGAAAGGCGATTCTCACATTTGGCAGATGTACTTCTCCCTGGGTGGTCCAAGACCTATTTGGAAAAAGCATCATAGCTTTAAAGTTAAAGAGGGTGAATCTTATTCACAGTAAGGCAGTGAAGAAGGATTGTTATCCTGTGAAGTCAGGGCCACTGTTATTTTGCAGAGCCATTTGCTGTGTCCTCTACTACTTGCCAGAACCAAAATTTTTTGTTGTGTAGTAAAACAGAGTGCAATACAGCTACATAAGAAACAAGAGTGTGAGTACTTAAAAGTGTGTGTACTGGGAAACTGAAAAGACAAAATACAGTTTTCCTCTTATTTCGCTGAAAATACAGATGTCTACTTTTAATTCTAGTATTCTAGTGTTAATTAAAATAAGTGTATAACCATTACACATTGCCTTCATTGTTCTGAGAAAATAAATCTACTCCCAGAACATGCTTGTAGAAACAGAATGCTTGAAATATGGTACTTGCTCTTCATATTTCTGCCTCAGTAGCAAGTTCACATTTTTCCATATGGTCCATCTGTTGAGAGCAAAAACAAAATTTTTAAAGCATGAGCCATATCATTCTAAATTGGTTTTATCCCTAACCAAAAATACATGACTCAGATTCAAAACAACCATGGAATTTTCCAAGTGATATCTCTAGTTTTGTAAATCCCCTATTCTATTTAAAAAAAAAAACCAAAAACCAACAAACACAAAAAAAATTACAGGAGATCCTATGTTCATCTTCTGTTAAAATCTAGTTATGTATAAAGAAAAGAAAAAAAAAAAAGAATTTTATAAAATACATAGCAATGATCCAGACATGATCTGATCTTCTGATCTTGCCCTCAGGGGTACTGGTGTGAACTTTGAGAAAATTTCTTGCTTTCAAGAGGTAACCATGTGAAATACTCAAGAAATGTGTGAAGACTTAGTAGTGCATTGTACAGCCACATCTATGATGGCATGTATGTTCCCTACATGTATTTTAGTTATGGCCCCAGACTGAATTAAATAATCTCAAAAGATGACAGATGAAATAGGAAGCTTTGAGACTGCTTAAATAAACTACTGTATAAAATTTTCAGAAGCTTCACAGAAACATGAGCCACATTTTGAAAACATCATAGACCTTGAAAGCCTGGATGTTACTGGCTTCCTGTGAGACTGAGATTCCTAAGTCATTTCTGTTCAGTTGGAAATGTGTTCCCATGTTCACTGAAGACAAAAAGATCAGATAGCTTTTCCAATAAACACAAAATTAAGACCAAAATTCCTAGCATTTCCTTCTTATTTGAAGAAAAATTTATATGAATATGTTACACTTTTAAAGTGTTCTTTTGAAGTGCCAACCATGAAGGCCTTGCTAGTCTAATTGACTTCTTACTTGCAGACATAATCTTTTCTAGTGCTTTTGTCGGTACTGAAGAAATGAATTTACATCTGAATTTCACTGAATGAAAATAATTCTTCTCTCTAAAAGAAGTATGGTGCTGCATTTCTTAATAGCAAAAGAATGAATTATGTACTTTTTAAAGATATAGCTATTTTCTATGTCTGTCTTCATGTAAAAGCCTTTGTAGAATATAAATGGGCAGAAGGTTGCTCAAACCAGTGAAAAGATAAAGCAGAAGTTCCAGAGGTATTTTTTCAAGAGGTGGGATAGAAATACTAGTTCTGGATTCAGCAATGAAAAGGACTATTAAATATGACAGTATTGTACTTCATATAGGGAGAGGAGGGGGTGGAAAAGAAAAAAACCCAAACACCAAAATATTCTCCCACAATGCATTTGTTTATAAGCATTAAATGAAATGAAAATGTGAGTTCCTGATCCATTCAGCTGTTTCTCTCCTGCCACAAAACAGTTTGGTCATATGCATTTTGTGCTCTCAGAAGTGTCTACAGAATGCATGCAAGTGCTGCTCTCATCCATTACTGTGTGTAGAGGAAAAAACCCCAATTCTTCTATTATATGTGGTTTGGTATCATGGTTTTACCCACTTAATAAAATTATAAAGTTCTCACAGCACAAACATCTACTTTTTTCTCCAAGTTGTGACTTCAACTTTCGCTGGTCTCATAAAAGAAACTGGTACATGGATAATGATCCAGAAAAGAAAGACACAAGAAGAAACAATGTCTGAAAACTTCGAGTAGGACAAGCTGTTTTGAAAAGGACACCATAGCAAGCTGTTTGTAAAAGTAGAGTCTACAGGAAACAGCACTGGAAACAGTGCTGCACTCCACATCTGAGCAATAAAATGCCTTTAGCATTCACACATCATCAGAAGAGGACAGGCTCATCCAAGCTTTCCTCTCAGCTGGCCCTCCCTGGGCCCATTCTCAGGGGCAGGTGCTGCAGCCCATTTGCTGACAATGGTTTCAGAGCGAGTATAAACATACCTGAACTGTTTTCAGCACCATCTCAACAGGGCTGACCCTGGTTGATCTGGAAGTGATTTCAGCTTTGTCTACATCAGTGCTCAAGTTGTTTTCATCACCTCCACAGCTGCACCAACATCTGAAAACCAGTACAGACAGAGGAAGCAGCCACCAATGGCCAGTGGCAAGAGCAAAGCCTGAGGCTTTTAATCAACAGCATGTTCCTTGGGATTGTGTAGTGTTGAGCCTGACAAGCAAGATGTAGAGGTCTCTGCAAATTGAAAGCTATGCATGTGCGGATGCCAGCTTTCCAAAGACAGTTATTTAAAAAGATCACAATAGTGCAAAATATTTGTACTCTCATTTAGTAGAACAAATGAAAATGCTTTCTATGAAAGGCATTTTGCCTTCTGTCAAAGATGCAAGAAGTCTTCTGGCATGCCCAGCAACATCACCTTTTCATGACAGAGTTATCTTCGTTGCATTTTTCTAAACTGAGTATATCTGTGGAAAGTGGGATCTCTCCACACTGGCTACTTATCAAAAGATGTGACCATGGCTCCCTTCCTTAATAAGCAAAATAATAAGCTCCAAATAATCATCTGCAGATTCCTCAAAATGTACCTTTTATTATACAAAAATCCTTCTGGCCTGGTTTATTTGAACAAGATACTGGTGTTTAATGCCTGACACTGGTCCTCTGCCAAAGGCATTTTCTGGAAGTCCTACTTGTGCAAGAGCAGCATCCTTGTCTCTTAGGGCTAGAGACAATTGTGGAACAGCAGAACTTAAAAATTAGGACAGCTTTTAACACACATGAAACTCGGGTGGGTAGAAGAGGTGGAGATTGTTCTGAGTTACGTACATTTGCCAATAAGAAGATTCCTCAGCCCCAGCAAGTAAATGATGAAGAAGTTTGAAAAAGAGGCTAGCACCATATTGGCAGCAGGAGAAAAAGAGGAATCCATTGTTGCACCATGGCAAACTCATGGAGAACATCACAAAGACAGCCAACAGAAGTGAGATATGTTTGAGAAAGCACATATCAAGTTACATGCTGAGTAAGAGTGGAGAAGAAGGACAAAGAAAGAAGATTGAAGTCTATAGATATTTAGTGTGGTGGACAGTCATTCACACTTAAGTCTGTAGCACAGGAACCTGCATTGCTATGGTGACATTTTGGAAGCCTGAGCTCTGCCCCAGAATGAAGAATAAAGCTGAAGGAAGAATTGACAGGCAGCAACAGAAAAGACAGGCTGTGGTCAAGGGAAAAGCTGCGTTGAAGTTTTCTGCAGAAGAGCTTAGGAACTGAAAGGACAGACTGCTATGGGGCTTCAGATTTTGAGAACACTTCTGCCCTGTCATCTTACTTAGTGACTGAACTGACTTTTTTTCCATTTGTCAGCCATGTTGAATATAATTCCCCTTGGATTTGAGTTTGTTTTCTCACTTTTTGGAACATTTTTTGCTTTCCTGTGATTGCTGTATTAATTACTCCTCCTGAAAGCAAATTACCAGAAAACACAATATGCAATTACAGAAATAGGGAAATCATGGTATTTTCATAGATTTTATGTGACTGGTGAAAGCAAGAGTACATTGGAAATTTGAGAAAAGAACTCAATCTGGTCCCTTCATGAGGTGGAATAAACAGTGAACTGGTATACATTTTTGCTAGCCATGATTCTTCTTTCTTTTTCAAAACAGACAAGCAAAGAGACTTCTTAGATTTTTTTTTTCTCTGATGGATTTTTGCTGTAAATTTTGAGAAGTGTTATCTTCTGGAAAGATTACACTTCATTGCCTCTTTTCTGGTCATTTTTCACTAATACCTAACCAGGACATCACTTAATGCCCTCCCACTCCATAGACCAGCAGATGTAAGTCTGTTAGTGCAGTGGTTTTGGTGTACTATTGCTTATCACATTTTTGCCCTTTAGGTGCCAACCTGGATTCACTGGAGCAAGATGTACTGAAACTCTGCCCATGAAAATCCAAAACCAAGAAAGTATGTTAAAATAATCTGAACTTTGCTTTCTTCCCCAACTACAGCAACAAAATCAATAGTACTTGGTGTTTTCACAGTTCAGCTGGAACCGGCCTCTTTACTCCCTAATTTATGACCTCATTCTCTAAAGTACAATCTATACACCATGGCATTATTGACCTCCAAAATGTTTCTCATTTGTGTGATTTTTGATCTTTCCATTCATTCACAGATGCATTTGTTTTGCACACACTAGCAGTTTTCTTGTTTGGGAGACTGCTGTAAAGTGCAACCCTAAAAGAGCAAACTCATGGAGATGAGTGATGTACAGGTCTTGTATCCTTGCCGCCTTGTGGAAAGTGCAGCCTAAAACCAATTTGGAACTCTGGAATGGTGAATTTCTGTCTCACATCTTGAAACACACTGATCTGGATTGGTTTGGTTTTGGCTGGTTTTTCAGGGGGGGATTTCTTTACATTTCCACAGAGCAAATGAGTTGCTCTCAACATCTTGAGCCATTTTGACATGCTAAACCGAGATTCAGTTTCTGAAAGTGAACTCACCAAGTCATATCAGTTCACACTGAAGGAGCTTCTTTCTTAGCATATATTCACCTCTTCTCTTTTCTCTGTTTTTTTTTCTCTACCATTTTTTTGTTTGTTTTTCCTCTCAGGTGCCCAAATGAATTTACTGGTGATCGCTGCCAAAACTACGTAATGGCCAGCTTCTACAGTACGTCCACTACTTTTCTGTCTGTGCCGCAATAGAAGCATGCTCAGTCGGTGCTGCTTTCTTGTCGCTGCATCTTTCCTCCAATTTTTTTTTTAATCTGTAACTAGATTTGTTGCCTAAGGCCTAATATTGATTGTCTCTGCCTGTTGCATGAAAATGATAACAAAAAGCAATTGCAATTGCAACTCTCCTGGATTGTTTGGCATTGAGGTTATGGGGAAATGCAAGACTTAGGAACGCTGTGAAATTAACACTGGATGTGTGATATGGACTCCCCACTGACAATAAGCAGAAAAAGTGCAAAAATTATATTTGAAAGTCTCTCATTTTACTTGCCACAAAGAAAATCATGATACAGGGCAACGCTCCCCCAAGAAAGGGGCAGGAAGCCAATCCTCTGCTTGTATATGAGATTTGCATTTGTTCTACAGGTTAAAGGTAATTGGGGTGCTTACATGGTTTCTAATGAGCACATACCAAACAGGATCAAAATGTTCTTCCTCCTCATAGTCCAAGTTTCAGTTAAAAGAGCATAGGAAAAAAAAAAAGAAAAGGGGGAGAGACAGCTTAAACAGTGAGGACTGACATATTTTGGGTATATTGTGGGTAACATGCAAGAGATCACATATTTCAGATTAATTGGCAAAATAAAAGTACTAAACACACACACAAGCAGAGAGAATACTTTGTGTCAGACTTCTGATAGAATCATCACTGCAGTCACATCCAATCAGTTTTCCCATGAAGGAATGGGTTAATTTTTATTATTCGTCAAGAAGGAACAGAAGGTACATTGAATATTTTTCTCTAACTGGCTATAGCAAAGTTGAAGAAAACATGTAAGAAAATTACTTAGATCTTACATTTTAATGCATATGTACTATTTAGAATTAATTGTCAGTGACCTAAGAATGTACTGTGATCTAAGAGCAGTAGTATTAGAACTGTTTTTTTGATGAATTACTTGCCAGAACAGAAAGACACTAGGCTAGCTTAATTTAATTTCTGTTAGTATATAGGACAAAAAGCTGTAATCATGCACTGGACATTTTGGAGCCTGGAGAGATGCATAGGTTTTCTTGTATACTGATGGATGAAAAACATCCATACATAATTCATACTGCCCATCATGGGAGCTGCCCATGTAAATCCCAAGAGTGATGACTGGAGACCAGACTTTCCAGCACTCAAGTGTGTATTTTATGCCCTGATTTAAAAGCTTTATTAGTGTGAGTTATTTTTAAAATGCCTCTGGTAACTATGGATTTGAACATTTTTATGCTGTTACAGTATTTGTTTACCAAAGGTTATATTTAAGTGGCCTTTCCCGTGTATTGTGGTGAAAAGTGCAGTCAAGGTTTTCTGATCTTAGAAGAATAATTTAAAAGGAGGTGGTGTAAAAAATATGAGATCATTGTTTGCTGCTGAATTTACCCTGAAAATTTTGGAACAATTGTTATGTTGATTATAAATTGATTTTCCAAGCCAGGAGGAAAAAGAAAAAACAACAAAAAAAACCCCACCACACGTTTAGGTGGGTTTTCCTTCATTAGTTTTTTAGTTGGGATTTTTAAAGACCAAAGATGGAGATTTTAACAAGCTGCCACCATGAAAAAGGCCTAGCTGCCCTTGCCTTGCTGCAAGAGCTGTGCTCAGTTACAAGTACTTAACTTGGTGTGGCCTTCCTCTCTCTGAAATGCACTGGCAGGAAAGGACACCACTACCTATGTGCCTTGGGCTAGTCTGAGAGCCCCAGTCAATGGCTATGAGACTTTGGCACTTCTGCCCACTCTACAGCTGTACTACAACATCTGGTTTCTTACTAAAGATGTTGAAATGACACTTTGGAAAGGATCCATTGAGGGTATATTTGTACTTAACCAAAAAAAACCCAACAAAAAAACATGGGTGTGGAAGCATTTATATGACTTCTTATTATTATGCCCAACGCAGACCAGAGCATATTATTTAAAAGCGGACTTAGAATGAGAGTTCTCTTTAGGCAAATGTTGCATCTGGGGTGTAAAGCCAAGCTCATATTTTGCACCAAGTGTTGCGGATGATTAACTTAGCTCTGTAGATGCAGCCTTTGCAAAGTGCAGAGAAAATCGGGATGCTAAACAGCATAACTGCCAGTAGGAAACAAAGTTGTATGTGTGAACTATACAGTGCTATCTAATTTTATTTGCTTTCAGAAGGGTCTTTCTTCATTTGGAAAGAGAGTCAGTGGGGTTCCAAACCAAGTGTGCTCACTGATGAGCTGTTAACTATCTGAATTTGGCTGTTGAAGAAAAGTTAGCTTCAGAAATTTGCCCTAGTGCTGGTATTTGAGAGTCCCGAAGTTACAAACTTCAGTGAGGGTCTTTTGCAAGATCAGAACGAGGCCGCCACTGATCATTATGGAAATCTCTTGTTCCAACAGAGTGCAAGGCTAACTGGCTTATCTTGACAGTGGTTTGGTTAGCCCCAGACAATTCAGTTATCACAGTGCACTAGAAATAGGTTGAAAAGGGACACAGGAAATTAGGTAGATCTCCATTTTAAGAAAAATTCTACCATAGAAATGCCTTTCCTTTCTGTCAGTGAAGTGTGAGCATAACTGGGAATGGATGTGAGGGAGACTGCTGGAAAGCACGTTTACACTTACTGTCCTTTGGCTTCCAGCTTTGCAAACACACCAAACCATAGGACAACCTGTGGCTGCTGAGAGGTGATGACTGTTATATTTCCACTGCCATAGTTATCTCCAGCACTGCAGATTACATTTTTCCCTTTCAGCTGGTGCTTACTGCCTTTGTAGTCCAAGGGAAACTAAAGCATGAATTATGCTAGTGTTTTGCTTGTCTCTGGAGTCTGGCTGTCAGACCCTGTAATGTCCTTTCCTTGAGCACAGCAGTCACAGCTGCTAGCAGGTGTGCTGCCCTGGCCTTTTGCTGTGACTGTTTTGACTTTGAGGCTCGTGGTCCACCACTGGTCCTTAAAGACAGCAAAAGACTGTCGACAAAGTGTTCCAAAAATACATCTGTTCCATGCAAATGTATTAGCTCTATCTGAATAGTCACACATTCACTCCCTTGAACTCAAGGAACCAAGGCAAATAGAGGAAAAATAATTAGTTAACATTAAAGGCTTTGGTTAATTTTTATGTAGTGATGCATGAGAACTCTTAGAACTGCACTATGCAGAACAGTTCTTGGGATAAGAAACAGTGATAGAGCTGTGAATTAATAGCAGGTTAAGGAAGCTTCTCTAGAGCATAATCACAGGTAAACTGTTTGTCCTCTCAAATGCCCCAGATGGATCAAGGACTCCACCCAAAGGGCCAGTGGACTTGCTTACTTCACTAGTTGTGAATTTAGAAGGAGCTTGTGGGGTATGCTGTGGGCCTTCTTGGGCATGAATTGAATGTGATCCATACCTTCTTTCAGCATGGGGCACCAGTTTAATGTGTCCCTTTCAGCTCTGCAATCCTTGATAAGGAAGGGGGTTGGTACCAAGAGAGGCAGAGGGAAATTTCTGTTTAGATGACAGCCTCTGCCTCATATGGTCAAGATTAACCTGGTTGAGGCATTAAAGGGGGCAAGAAATGAGAAGAACTCTGATATTCTAGCAGGATGACCAAAACTGCAGTTACTCTGTGATGGCCCTGATTTTTCAGTCTTGTCATATAACTACAGATCTTCACAAGTAGGTCTTTAGTTATTTTACTACCTCAGTATTTCTATGTATTTCTCAAGTGTTCACATCTAATGAGAGTACTAGACAATCTTACCTGAAATTTTCATTTTCCAAAGCCTTGCAGCATCCTAAATTCTCTGCTTTATGTGCTGAGATCAAGACCCCTGAATGATACAGATTTGAAAAATGTCATTGTGCATCTTCTGCTCAAGGTTTAAAAAGATGGTTTTTCACTATAAACTACTCAATTAATGTTCATTAAATGCTGAAATTGGTATGATAGAATACTTCAATTAGGAAAGGACAAATTTTCAATGTTTCTAAGACTCAAACCAGTTGTAGGATAAAATTTTTACAGGAGACATAGGACTTAACATCCTAAGTCCAAAACCTGTTTTGCATCCTGAGTACCACTGAAATGAACAAAGATTTTTAATCCAAAGTAGATCCTAAACATCACAAAGAGACCGTATCCCAGTCCCTCAAACAGAATCGGCTGACATGTAAGGGTTCTTTCTGTGGTAGTTTAGGTGATTTTAGTTTGTTTTCAATTCAAACTACTTGATAAATTGTAAGTTTCTCATTACCCACAGAACACATTTAATAAGACAATTAAACTTAAGACTTAAGAAACATTATGCCTTGCTCCTTCAGGATTGAAATTGATCTCCCTGGACCTCTCTGCTGTTGCAGTTGATCCAGGGGTGTCCTTCCTTTGTCAGGTGCAAGGTCTCTACAAAAGCCTGAGGCAGTCCTCACCCCTCACTGGGCAGCACCATACCTCTAGGCTACTCATCCAGTAGGGTGCCCAATAGGTGTGGCACACCCTTCATGAACAGACCATGTAGTTTTGGAGGATTTGTTCCACATTTCCAGGCACCATCCTCTTGTTCTATAGACCCTACACGTCAGCAGCTGTAATTTTAAATCACTTGGGGGAAAAAAAATTGCTTCCTATTTTTTCCTCCAATAGTATCATGTCCCCCCTCAGTCACATCCAGAATGAAAACTGAGTTGTTAAAAGTAATTAATTTAATTTATTCTTAGAGCACCTAGACAAATATTCAATAGGAACCACACTGCAGGCAAAAACTGTGCAACAATGTTAGGTTAAATAGGAAAATGTCAAGAAAAATAACCTGTTTATAAAATAAAGAGCATTGGGATATTCTGCTTTCTTTTGATCAGGGCTAGGAAATGTACCTAGGAATACCACAGATAAATAAGAGCTACATAACATCTAGGTTTGAATAAGCAATGCATGTTTCTTCAGCATGTTTTCTTGTTAGGTCTTTCAGACAGAATATATTCCCATTTTAAGTACCAACTTCTTATTGGATTATTTGAAATAGAAACTGCATGATATGAATGACTTCCCCTAAAATTAAATTACCTTCAACTAGGTGTCTTACCTATAAGCAAGCATAATTACAGCAATATATTTGCATGGGCATGTCATTCATTTTATTGAAGATTTAACCAAGCTTTCTATGCAACTAATGTATATCCTTAGCAGAGTTCAGGTAGGCATATAATACTGGCTCTTTAGGAAGAGACCTGGATGGATTCCAGCTTACTTAACCCTTAAAATGTTGCTGATTGGCAACAAAGCATTTGCATTCCCCATGTGTGCACACTACATTAAAAAATCAATTTGGTGAGAAAATTAGGATTGGATTTAAATTTCACAGCACAAAGAACAAAAAAGGCAAGAGCTACCATGGCTATGATGTTGGCTGTGTGGGAAGGAATATCTGCTGGGGAAAAACCTGTGTTCCTCCTTACCCCCAGCTGCTGGGGTATGGGGATTCTGATTTAGATATGGAGGACATCAGGCCCTGCACTCCAGAGTCCATTCAGCTGGCCAACAAGTTGTTTTGTCAAGGCAGCACAGCCCAAAGACAGTGAAAAATTATTTGGTTTCTTATTTTCTAGAAGTCAGAACCCTGCTGCAGTCAATCTGCAAAGCAGAGAAGGATTCCCACTGCTAAGCAAACAGTGCCAGCCACTTCCAGGTCCCAACCTACAAGAGCAAGGATATGCATTCTGAGAACAGAAGCAGGGCCAGAAGGTGGAGTGATGCACAATCCATTTGCAGGGGAATGCCACCTTTTGTAAAGCATCCCTTTGCTTTCATGGTCCCACCTGAAATCAATCAGCCACTGCACATGGCATCCTCAGGCCATAGCCCCATTCATCTCTGCAACATGTTTAAGGGTTAATGGTTCCTGTGGCTTCTCAGATCCGCCATACATACATGTTCTTGTGTATAAGACTTGAAGAGGGTCTGGTCACCTATCTTAAAAAGGTGCACTTGAGCATGCCCCTGTAACCGGGCACCCCTTTGCCCTGTTTCATGTGCAGACACAGAATAGCCATAATTCTCATATGTGATTTATTTTTGAGTACAGTGTATTGCTCTTTTCTGAAACTTTTTTCCTTTTTCTTTCTTTTTTGACAACTTTCTGCATTGGCAGAGCATCTTGGGATTGAATTTATGGGTATGGACCAATCATTCCTTTTAGCCTGCAGATTCTAGACCCTGAGAGATAAACCCCTTTTAATTTTTTTTCCTCCACCTCCCCTTTTCAGTTCCTAACCAATTTCTTTATGCTTTAAAAGGGATCATACAGCTATAACAACAACCTTTGTCAAAGTGTTAGTGGATATCTGTTCACTGAAATTGTAAGAGTGATAGGATATTACAGACCTAAGGAATTCTAGGAATTACGAAAGTAATCATAGTGTAGTGTACATTCCTTTTTCGACTGTATAGTTTTGACTAGTTTTGACATTTGCATTGCTGAGTTCCTCTAGGGCTGCCAGGTTTTGGAAACACTGTAAGCATTAACCAAAATGACTAAGTAGTATATTAAAAGATAAACTGTTATGGCAACTTAAAATTCTGCAAATTTGCAATTTTGAGCTCTGGTTTCCAAGTTTTCTGTCTAAACCCACATCTACATGTGTAAATCAGTTGCCTGTACACATGTGTAAATTATATGCATATATGCATTCCTTTCCATGTCTGTAAATTAAAAGTGGACTGAAAGTTATTTAGGAATTCAAGTAGAGGTTTACAGCTAGATTCCAGATCCTGAAGTCAGCAAATATATTCTATTTTTCTAATACTGTACTCATATTGCACCCAACCAAGAACATTGGCAGTGGGTACTATTTTTACACTTCGGCTCTACATATAATAGAAATAGATCTTTTAAGTCCTCTTCATGAATAGACTGTATTTATCTGACTAGCTATTTGTATTCAGGGGTACAAATAATGCATCTCTTGAATAGGCTAACTTGAAATTTGGAATCTCCTATAATTGTCAGCAAATGAGAAAAAACAGATGGTGATGCTTTTCACACAATTTTAGTTCATGTTCTTATTAAAAATGCCCCCACAAAATGTCATTAGTTTAAGCTGTGAACTGTGGAAAACTCATTACAGGTCCAAATTTAAAAAACCACTCACAACCCAGCTTATTTTTGTTACTGTCACAAGGTACTAATATCAATTCTCTCTCGTAAGTATTAGATTGTAGTAGAAGATGTATGGCTACATTAACATATGAGTAGTTAAATTAAAATCCTTTAAAAAACTGACTTGCAAATTTTGCTTTGTATAAGAAACAACATCAGCGAAACCACCTCTTGGAATTAAATAATGTTTAAAATCCCCAGAGACCCGTAAGAAGAAAAACTTGGCAATAGAGCAAATTTAAGACCATAGAGATAACAATTCTGTATAAATTAGTGATGTGAAATTAATTGCATAATGTGCATGTTTGAAAGGCTGCACATAGAGGAATTTAATATCTTGACTTAAGTCCTAAGTTGATTTGATTTTCCTAGCATTCTGTATGGGAAAAAATGTATTGAAACTATTTTTAATACTTAACAGGCTAAAACCTTTTCTAAATTCTCACTGTACATACAATTCTTTACAGACTTCCCTGCAAGGCTGCTGTTAGTTTTTTTCAAGATAGTTTGATCAGCATATGTTACTTAGTGGGGCATCATTAAATTACTCTGTAAATGTTAATGCTTGTCAGAGAGAGGTGGCAGTTTGGGGACAAGATGTGATATAAAATCAAGTGCCCCACAGGAGTTCAGCCCCTGCTTCACAAAATTCTTCTGGCCTGAAACAGAGTCCAGGGTTTGTCTTCAAAACACCATGCCTTCTGCAGGGTCATGACCAGAATCCCTGTCCCCTCCCAGCCACCAGCATTTCCTGTCACACACATTGGCCCCTGCAGGATACCAGGACATCCCCCAGTTGGCCCCTTTCTGTCCCTTGTCATTCAGGAACACAGCCAGGTTTACATGAGAGTTTGCTGGTTTGCTGGGCATGGCATGCCCAGAAGCATGTGCCTTCCCAAGCAGACATTCTCCCCCAGAGCTTCCCCCAAAGGGAAAGCATGGTAGCACTGCCACTCACACACACTGTGTCAAGCTGGATAGTCCATAGGGTCTCATTTTGAGGGTCACAGAAGGGAACTAAGGCATTGAAAGCAGACCCAGGGATTTAATTCTCCATGCTACTCAAGACCTATAGTGCCAGTAGATGTACTGGTGCAAGGAGCATTGCACAGGGCTGTACCAATAGCCCTGCTCCCTCGCTGCATCCCCCATCCCCTGCAGTGGATGAGTGCCCAAAAGTGTCCACCAGAAGAGCAACAAGCTTCAGCCCGCTGCCAACTTCAACCAGGCCATCACCAGCAATCTTCCCAACTCATTTGCAACAGCCTTAGACTAGAGCAAGGCTCCTGGAGTCAGTGCAATTTTTTCCTGAGTATAAACAACCAAGCAGAGTTTCCACTGTTAATTAATCTTCTTCCTCCTTTCCCCTCCAAGAAAAACAGGTTGATATGTCATTATTCATTTTGCTTTCACAAGCTAACAGCTGATGGCATGACAGATAAAAAAAAAATAATAATAATTCAAAGCATTTCAAATTAGCCCCTAAAGTGCTTAGCACAATTCTTCTGTTTTCTGTGACATCCTTGTAATACACCCTTTCCATGGCTAACTAATAAGCGCTTTCAGATGGGGCAAAAATGGGAAGGGGATGAAGTGCCACTAACTAGCCTAGGCGAGGAGTTATGCTGTATGAGAAATCCCTTCACACCGCTTCAAACTTTTTTTTTGTCCTTAAGCATTTCTTCTCTGTTTTTTCCAGTACCAAGCATGTTGTGCCAGGCCTGCAGCTGTCTTTTCAACCCTTTAATCTAGTCTTTCCCTTTATTTCACCTTCCTCTCTTTCTCTTTGTCCTGGCTTGGTTTGGTTGGAGTTTCAGCCCTTTCTTCCTTCCGTTTTTTGACTTTCTGTTCTTGGAGTTATTTTTTTCTTTAATACATTTTTGCAGCATTCTAGTTTTACCAAACTCACTTCTTCTGCCCCCCATTCCCCTCCTTGTTAATAATATTAATTTTGTCTGACAGTGCTCATGACCTGTTTGCTGGTGTTTTGGTTTACAGTGGGTTTGGCTTGTAGGCAGAATTTTTTCCATGGTGACGTGCATTGTATCAGAGAAATTAAGACTTTTTTTTTCTTTTTGGTTTGTTGCATGGAGTATTTGCCACTTGCTTACTTTAAAACTGAAGTAGTCAAGCTCAGGAAACACATTGGAGGGAAGACTGCTCCCTCTTCAGTAAGGAGTATTTTTCCCTGAACTGGTATGTCATTTATAACAGCAAATCATTTGGAGAGAGACACATGGCATATGTGAGGGACCACTGTGCACCTCTGTACCTCCTGGTGAATTACCCCACAAACCTTATATGTTCATGTGAGTCCCTTCCAGCAGAATTAATGCTGGCTTTTATCCCAAAGATAGTGAAAAGCTATGCAGCTGTAATTCATTCATTTATTTTTAGTCACCTGGTGGTATTCCAACTGTGGTCAATATTGCAGGTCAATATTGGACTGTCTGCTTAATCAAAAATAAGACTTGAGTAAAGCTAGACATTCATTTTTGTCCTAAAAGCAGGAACACAAATCCACATCTGTAGAGTGTCGATACAGAATGCGCCTCTGTTTCAACACTCCTTGCATAATGTTTCCCCAGCAGAGCACTCAGCAGTGCTTTCTGGCAAGCATGAGTGAGGTTGGAAAGCATGAGTAGCTCCAACCCAAACATTACCAGTGCTACTAACACCTTTGCAATAGTAAAATATCTCCAGTGAATGAGATTGGTAACAAGCTGTCATTACTGAGCAAGCTGGCACCCTAAATAGAGAGTTCCTTTGTTGATCACAAAGAGATGCAAGTAGAAACCCAAAATTTCTCTCATACAAGGCACTGCTGGTTGTTGATATTGCTGTATTTCAGGAGAGCACTGGAGAAAGAGTCTGAACTTTATGACGAGAGCTCAAAACCTGTCTCCATTTCCATTGGTGATATAATTACAAGCCAAGCTCATGTCTTCAATGTAGAAGAATATTTTGAAATTTCTCCTGTAAAGACAGCTGGGATATAAATTGACATGGGAGCAGAGGGACGTTGGATAGGAAAACAACCCAAAAAAGAAAATAACAAAATACATTTCTCTTAAGACCTGTAAAATTGGCTTTCATTCAGCTGTCTTTGCAGAGTAAAACTTTCGAAACATTTGCAAATTCATGTTACTACCTTAGCACATTGAATTTTTATTTCCAGCTATTGCTGAGTATTTGTCAATCGTGAAGTTGTTTCTTAGATATTATTATTGTTGACTTAAACAACAACCAAACCAAAACAAAACAAAAATAAAACCAAAACCAACCAAACAAACAAAAACCAAAACTGACTTTTGACTGGAATTGTACTCATCCCCAGTATTGTGTTAAGATTTTGTGGTGTAGTCCTGTTTTCCTTGCAGTTAATGAGTCTGCCTGAAGTGTGGTGGCTGTGTGAATCTGTGGAGTGGTTTGTAGCATGCCAGCTGTTGACAGTGTGCTCCTTGCCTAGCCATCCTCCATGTTGTGACTTTCTCTGTTTTTGTCCCTTTCTAGAAGCTGAGGAATTGTACCAGAAACGCGTGCTGACCATAACTGGCATTTGCATTGCTCTTCTAGTAGTTGGCATCATGTGTGTGGTGGCCTACTGCAAAACCAAGTAAACTTTTTTTTTCTATTTTATATCTGTGTTTGTTGGTCAGGGCCTTCCCAGATGACTGTAGCTTCTACTCCTCTGAGCATAAGGTTGTATCTCGGTTTCTCCAGAGCTAAGCTGAACAGACAAACTTGTAGCAAGGGTGCTCTGGTTCCAAGCTAGATGAGTATAGTCTCTATGTCCACCAGCACAGCAAAAATAAGGCAGGTATCTGAAAGGTTGCTCAGTCTTTTTTTCCCTTTGTTTGACTATCACCCATTCCAGCTGAAAAGGAACAAACTCCAACACAGGAATCATGTTGCTCCCCCAGCAGTAAATTTTACGTATCAGCCTAGTTTGTTTGTGCTTGAGACAAGATTAATGGTGCTAAAAGTTACTATACACCAAAGGCCAAAAAACTGAACACAAAAGTGCTCTCAATGCAAAAGTAGGCACTTAAATGCATTATGTGAGTCTCTAAATTACTGGGGGTGACTCTCATACATGCATGAGGCACCCTGGATCATAAATTACATGGAACATCAGCAGAATTTTTTGCTGCCAGAACTCCTGACTGCTCTTATAAATCTCCCCACCAAAATACAGAAGACTCTTATCATAAATAATCCACATTTGTATAAACCTGATTTACTGTTTCAGGGTCTGATTGGCAGTTAGGTTGTTGGTTTTTGTTGTAAGCCCTACTAATAATGGATGTGTTAAAGGTGAGGGGAAGGGGGGGGAGAGGGGAAGAGAGATCATTTGTACCCCTCAGTGAGAGTCCAGCCACACAAAAACACACAACTGCTCCCACCCATAACCTAGTGCCAGTGGGGAACAACTGAAACAGTAATAAAAAAATCAGATCAGTTACTGCTTTTAGAAATGACAAGTGGTAAGCCATGGCAGCTAAACAGTGTATTTCCTGATCCAAAGTTCATTGAAAACAGCCAAGACATCCCCATGAATTTCAACAAACATAGTCAGGGTTCTTCTATATAAAGAGCCCCCAGAACTCATCAAGGGTCTGGATGCTTTGTTTGCCCCAGACATCAGCAACCACTGTGAGCCAAAGTTTAAATGTTTTCAAATACAGCTGATGAGAGTGCCATGCCAGTTCACGGCCCTCCAAATGCAGAAGTGTTGCCACACTGCTATTTCTGAGTTGATTTCCATATGATCTTTTCTCCAAATAGGGGAAAACCCAGAAACCAGGATAAATCCTGAGATGATGTTAGGAGAACAGTCTAAATAAAATGTAACAGCTCAGATTTTGCCGGTCTCTTAACAAGAGATACTGCTGGTCAGTTGCTAAAGCAGTATCTTCTGCCATTGAGCCTTAATTCAGAGGCACTTTATTTGCGAGTTGTCTACATTAAGGCAAAAGACTCTTCTAGTAAGTGAAATACACACTAACTTTCTCATTATTCTTTCAGTTTTCTGGAATAATTTCTTTTTAATGTCCTTTTCCTAGAGGACAAATGGCACAGATGGGAGCATGCAAATGCAAATACATTGTTCACTGAAGGTGGGAAGTGATGCAGTTTCCTAGGAACAGATTCCCAGGCTATATGTGCCAGGATCTCATTCCTATAGGTTATGAACCCAAACTCCTTCTGGACCCCACTTTCTCTACCACATTAAGGAATTCAGGTTGTCCTCAGCTTCCAAGGTCTCCAGGATCTCATGAAGGGGAGCTGTGAAAGCAGGTTAAACCCTTGCCTGAGTGTTGGTTTTCTGCTCAGTCAGGTCTTCGGGCAGCTGCTCAGATATGTTCCTGGAACTGCACTTTCCATCCACCTTAACCGCTTATGTGTCCTAAGGTGATGCCTAGTTAGCTTCAAAGCAGAAAGTCCACATGGATCAGGGACTGTATTCTTCTGAGAGAGGAGCATTTCCAAGGCAGCCATCTCTGCTTATGCCATTCATGTGGTGCAATGTAAATTAAGCATTTTCCATTATCCAGGCACATCCACAGAGAGAAAATATGTAAAATGCTGTATGTCAAGTAATGTTTTCATTATCTTTAAGCTTTCCTCGCTATCAAGCTTCAACATATTATTGCTTTCCCTATCCCTCCTTTATGTAAACCTTGGAATAGTCCCCTTGAGTTCAAAAGAGGATTGAAAATTATTATATCCTGCACTGTCCTACCCTGCCAACACTGTCTGCACTTCTGTATACAGCTTAGGGAATTGTATGTGTTTTAGTTTTGCCACAGCCAAGGTTCACACTCCACAGTGTGTTGGAGCCTTCATCCTCCCTTCATCTCTGTGGTTCTGTGGCAATATGGTGGAAGTTCTCCAGCATAATCAGACAAAACTAGGGAATGTTGTTAAGTCTGAAATTGAATAGCTATTTCTCTGGTTATTTATTTTGGTGTTCTATTTAGAGTGTTCTGCATAGCCTTCACAGTGCCAGGTTTTACTATGCTGTAAGTTTTGTTTGCTGACAATTTGTACTGGTCTACTGAAAAGTTCTTCTGAGGAGAGCCAGAAGGATTACAGAATCACAGAATTAAGTTGGAAAAGACATCTGAGGTCATCAAGTCCAACCTTTGACCAATCACATTATCAGCTAGACCGTAGAATTAAGTGCCATGTCCAGTCATTTCTTGAACACCTCCGAGAATGGTGACTCCACTGCCTCCCTAGGCAGTCCATTCCAATACTTAACAACCCTTTCCATGAAGAAATTCCTCCTGATGTCCAGCCTGAACCTCCCCTTGCACAGCTTGAGGCAGTTTCCTCTTGTCCTGTTGCTAGTTGCCTGGGATAAGAGACTGACCACCACTTGGCTAGAACCTCCTTTCAGATAGCTGTAGAGAGTGATAAGGCTCTCCTCTGAGCCTCCTTTTTCTCAGGTTAAACAACCCCAGCTCCCTCAGCCACTCCTCATATGACTTATATTTTATTAGCAAGTGGGGAAAGAGCAGCTGAGGACGGGACACAGTAGAAGCATCAAAGTCAGCCAGAGACCATGTCATTAGTACATGAATGGTTCTACTGAATACATTAGCAGCCATGACATCCACCTGGTAATCATTAGGTTCCAGAGTGAATCTGATGTTGCTGAAATGAAACCTTCCAAAGCTGCCAGAAAGTCTGCAGGCTCAGGCATAACTCACATACTCACTTCAGATTTCTGAGGCTTCCTCTGCACCCTTCACTTTTTAACAGGTTTATGTATTTGAAGTGCACACTGTTGAGGTAGGGAATGAATCCCACCAAAAAAACATGTAATTGCCACATCACAAAGATCATTTTCCAGTGTCTGCAAGCAAGACCTGAGGCATAGCCACCTGAGGCTCCCTGTGGTGAGGAGTGGTGTAACCCAGTGGGCTGTCAGAAACCTTGCCTGGGTTGTTGTGAGGGTGTCAAAATGACTGGGTTAAAATCTCTCCCCTTTCCCTTCTGAGTGCAGAAAAGAGCTCCTCCTGAGACAGAGCATTGTTAGAAATGGCTTCCCTTTTCCTCACACTTTTTCCTGTTCCTCTGTGGCCTGCTGACTCCTGGAAGGGATCCCAAACATCCTTCCCCCTCTGCAGGTCCCCACAGCTCCAGCTGCAATTAGACCTGTGGTCTTCAGAGTTACCCTGAGCTCTTGCAGCAGGGGAAAAAATTCTGGCAAAAAAAGTGATGTTATATTATTATCATCCACATCAATATGCTGAAAGGTGCAGCTGCTTTCCTTTTGTCTATTAAAATTGTTTCCATGTTTCATGCACAGGAAGCAGAGGAAAAAGTTGCATGATCGCCTTCGGCAGAGCCTGCGCTCGGAAAGGAACAATGTGATGAACATGGCCAATGGGCCGCACCACCCCAACCCACCACCGGATAATGTCCAGCTGGTGAACGTAGGTTTCACTGCCCATGTTTCAAACTAGGCTGCCAGTGCCAGGAAAGCTCACCCCACTGCTTTTAAACATCTGCCTGCTACAGGCTGGTGACTGTTTTCTCTTGGCTTTCTTCACCCAGAAACAATTGCTACTGCTAATTACTGCCATCTTCTCCATCAGAGAAAAGTATTTTTGCTGTATCTGATGGTGGGGGGGTTGTCTTTCCAGGTCTCTATCTGTGAGGACTTCTTATTCCCTTGTTAAGTACGTATGTCATTTATAGCTTGATTGGAATGCAGACCTTTGCTACTTTCCTCATTCGTCTCCTCCTACTTTGAGTCTAGGTGGGGTACATATGCAGAGATGTATTTGAATATGCTCAAGTGCGTCAATGTCGTTTCTGCATGTATTTAAGCGACAAAATTTGTGCTTTGGCACATGTAAAAGACTGCAGTCTGGGGAGGAGGGATTGGAAATTGTGTCTACAAATGTGCTGTGAATTACAGTTTGTAAACCTGAGGTTTGTATGCATTTTTTCAGCAGTACGTTTCGAAAAATGTAATCTCCATTGAGCATGTCATCGAGCGAGAAACAGAGACCTCATTTTCTACGAGCCACTACACCTCAACAACACACCACTCCGTGACAGTCACCCAGACACCTAGCCACAGGTATTGCAGGGGGAAGGCAAATGGCACCTGTAATAACTGATCTGTTGTTGTCACAAAACCAAAAAGATGTGTAAAACAACAAATTGGGGAAAATCTATGCTGCCTTCATAGTATTTTCATTTTAAGACTATCAATATTTGGTGTCATATCACCTAACTAATTGTCTTTCCATGAATTTACAAAGAGCTCTATTGTCTGAATAGTGTTCCAGTACTGTCACTCTGAATTTTAGTGTGTGAAATTGCTAAATCAATGACAGTTCTGGTGACTGGAAAGCTCTCCTTCCCTCTTCTTTTATCCATACAAGCAAAATCATCTTGATGCATGTGGATCCATACAATTTACAGAACTGCAGCCCCAATTACCAACCTGAAGGTTTCACATACCAAGTGGCAACAGAACCCTTCCTATCCCCTGTCCAAACTTCTGCTCATATGCCTTTGCCACCAAAGTCCATTCTTACGCTCCCCTTTTCTCTTTTCCTGCTTGCTGCTCTCCAGCTGGAGTAATGGCCACACTGAAAGCATCCTCTCTGAAAGCCACTCGGTGCTCATCAGCTCCTCCATGGAGAATAGCAGGCACGCCAGCCCAGCAGGGCCCCGGGGCCGCCTCAATGGCATCGGCGGGCCACGGGAAGGCAACAGCTTCCTCCGGCATGCAAGAGAGACCCCTGATTCCTACCGAGACTCTCCTCACAGTGAAAGGTAGGACACACCACCTCATTGCTTTCAGCTAACAAGGCCTGGTATTCCCAGATGGTTTCAAAGCTTGGGAGCACAGGAGGAAACCCAGCAGTGCAGCTCTTCATGTAAGGCATACATCTTCTCATTTGTAAAAGTGGAGAGCTTGATAGTAGATTAAAGTCTACTAAAAGCATTTCTTCTCTTCTTGCCTCTGATGAATTTATTCCTATTAGCCAGCAGTTCACACTTGGAAAAGCTCCAATGGAGTAATTAGTCAGAAATTTCTACTGTAAAGTTAGAACAGATCTTTGCCTAATTATCAGTTTGTTAGAAGATGCAAGCGAGAAAACTGAGGGATTTTGTAGGGAGAAAACAATTTATTGATCTATAGGAAGAAGTAACTAAGGACTTCCAAGCAGTATTAGAAATTATCCCACCACCTATTTTCTGGAGGATTCCAGCTCCTAAACCCTTCATCTTCTTAAAAATTCCACTTGACCTTTTATTAAATAAAAGCACAGAACACAAAGTGTAAGCCACAAGGAACCAGGCCATTATTAAATAAGGAGTAGTTAGAAATAAAGCTGGTCAGGAGTTTTCTAACAAAGTAATATTTTCTCTGAAAAGGCTGATTCATCAGTTCCTAAGGTCTGCTTTGAAGTACATTGGTTGCAAGAAAACTTTTACTGAAAAAATTCTTCTTAGTTCTAGACTAGCACTTAACCTCAAGAGCATGGGATGACCCCAGAATATCGAAAGAGAGAAATTTAAAGAGAGTTTTGCTCCCAGAAATCACAGGCAGAAGAAAAGGGAAACAGAGGGCTACCAGATCAGTACTCTGAGCATTTCAAAATCACAAGGGATTTGATCTTATGGGATGTCCATGATGTCAAAAATGCAGCCAGGCAATCTCCATGGAGATTGAGTTGTTTAGGAGACAAATTGTGGTTTCCAAAAAAATGAATATGTGAGTACAGCAAAAGCCACTTCAGTACTACTCTCTCTATCACACAAACAACTGCTTAGCAACAAGAAGAGGGCCCACTGAATAAGGACTCTGAGTGTAGTACCACTACATATAATAAACTAGCTCTCTTCTTATAAGTTATCTGTTATTTACCATGGGATTTAATGTCAAGATACATGACTTACATGACATAAACAGTCATGGCCCCAATCCAGCAGAGCACTGTGACAAGATTAACTTTTAATTGTGCAAGTAGCCCCATTGAAATCAGTGAGCTTTCTCATATGGGTAGAGCTCAGCATGTGCTTAAGTGCTTTGCTGGATCAGGACCTGTAGCAGTAAATACCACATTATCTCCTGCCTTGGAACTGTACAGGATGCATGGCCACATGTCTGCGTATGACAAGCATTACAGCTTAGTATATTTGGGCATCTGCATGTGAGAAGTGAAGATCTTTCATGCTGTCTGTCTGTACTGCCTGGGACACCCAGAGCGTCATTCTAATAGGACCTGTTTAGCTTTAATTTTTGGAAAGGAGAGGGCAGGGAGCAGCATATTCGTTTTAGTTTTGCTGTGAGGAGAGAAGGTATTTCATCAATTATTGTGTCTCTTGAAGGTGGTGCTACAGGTAAAAAGAAGCAACATTCCTGTGATAATTCACCAGGAACTGACAGCCTAGCATGTACCTGAAGCGATTGCTAATTTGAAATGCAGGAGAGGATGGTTCCCTGGGCATTAATTCCAGGCCTCATCTATTTTTAGCAAGCAGGAAATACATGACCAATTGTTCCTAAAATGGATTATGTGTATAGGGGAGAGAATGAAAGTTATTTGCAACTAAAAATTACTCTGAAACATAAAGGAATGTAAGAGCTGACAAATTACTTCCTGAAGTCATGAAATGTTGTTGTGCTGCGATTTGGTAGATCAAGGCTGTGCTCCTCAACCAGATACTTCACAATTTGTAAATGAAATAGAATAAATGAGGAGTTCTTTTGCATTACCCCATCCATTTGTTGGATCCCATACCCTACCACCTGTTTACATATCCAAAGGACCCAAGCAGTTGTATCTTGGATGTCCTTAGCTGTCTTACAGGAGAAAAGCACCTCTTTGCACAAAAGGCTGGACTATATGTTGATTTTTCAGGGTGGGCTAGAGCTGCACGACTTCAGCTCTTGTGCCTCAGATCACAGACAGCAGCTAGTTAGCACTGCCCTGTTATGATGTGGGGTAATACACCAGAAATGTCTGAATGCACAATGCTCTGGTATGAGTAACTTGACAGTGCTGGAAGTGTGCACAGTATGCTGAACACATTTAACTAACTTAATGCATTAAGGGAACCAGTTTAGCTGAAATCCAGTATGTCATGAAGATGTGTATCTAACACTGTACCAGGTGGTGAAGTAGAAAGGCTTCAGTTTTTCAGATAATGCCTATTTAAAAATGTGAAAGGGATTAAAAGCTCACTCATGGAAGGAGAAAGAATGACTTAGTTCATCCAATGCACAGACCTATTAATTGCCCTTTGCTCAACCAAGTTGATTAATTCCCATGCATAATTCCAGTATTGTTTTTCTTTCTCCTGTTTCTCAGTTAATGTAAATCAGTGTGCCTCTAGTGAAATCAATTTACTCTACTACACATCTGTTCAGAATCTGTCCCATTTTCTCTTTTTTCCGATAACTGCATTTTAATCAAGTGTAATATGTACAACTGAGTCATAGTTTGGATAAGAAAGCTGGATTCAGATTATTTCGGTAATTTAAGATCAGATAAATAAATTCCTGATGAAAAATAAAGTAACTACTCAATCATAGACACATAATGTTTCTCAATGGGCCTGTGCAAAAGATGGAGCTTAGAAAGATTTTAACTTTGCACACAGATGAAATTCAAGCAGGTGAATTTAGGATAAGAATGAAAGCAAAGCCAAACTATGCAAAGTGTCATGCTGGGCACTGTTCCTTCAATCAAGAGGTTTTCAGCTAGATACTCACCTAGCATTAATACACATGACCCCACAGCACCTCTACTGATTCAAACCAGTTGCGAGTCTCCCATTTTTTGTCCTCTTTCTTTGGAACAGACTCTGAAATGGCACCCGAGCTTCATTTTCAGAAATCACTTTTGACCACTACCCTTCCCACATGAACAGGGTCATATTTTGCAGAGATATCATGAACACTAGGCCAGACAATCCTGTCTTTCAGCATTTGTTCCCATACGAGGACAAATTATACTCTATGTTTCTTTGTAGACAGACCTACCAGCCAAAATAATTAACATGCAAGGAGTAGAGCAGCACAGAACTGCTGGGATGGTGCTGCAAATGCTTCACTGACTGCCCTCATTGATTAAAACTAGCAGAATCTGGCTCTAGATTTTATCCAAACATTACTTTCCTCCTTAGCCTGAGACAGTCTGGTTGCCAGAAGAGTATGAAGCCCCAAGAGGATTGTCCTTCAGTTTCCTTCCTTTCTCTCCTCCTGTCTGTTCACATACACCCCAGGTTCTGGTCAAATCCTTCCAGAAGTGCAGCAGCCTTTTTCCTTTTGAGAAAATACTTGCAAATGCATTTTGTTTCTGGCAGCCCCTCTGTCTCTGAATCCCATTCCTGGATTCATTCCAGAAAATTATTCTGGCAAATAATTTACAGCATCTCCACGGCTCTTCTCAGGCGAATAGTACCTTTGCTGTGCCTCTCCTGCTCTCAAATGTTTTTCCCCAGTGTCCCAGAAGTTTATAGGATTAATAGCAATAGAAAAGTTTCTCTGGTAACCCTGTGTGAGGAGCTGGGGATCTTAAGGGATCCCTGCTGTTTCTCTCCCAGTCTACATGAGCTGCTGTGTTCACAGGTCACCACTGCTCCTGTGCTCGCAAACTTTCCCCATCTTTTTTCTTCAGGTATGTCTCAGCTATGACCACACCAGCTCGCATGTCACCCGTCGATTTTCACACTCCAACTTCTCCCAAGTCCTGCCCCTCCACAATGTCACCACCGGCTTCCAGCTTAACTGTCTCCATCCCTTCAGTGGCGGTGAGTCCCTTCATAGAAGAGGAGCGACCACTGCTCCTAGTGACCCCACTGCAGCTACATGAGAAATATGACCACCACCTTCATCAATTCAACTCCTGTCACCACAATGTCACCCATGAGAGCAACAGCCTGCCACCAAGTCCTCTACGGATAGTGGAGGATGAGGAGTACGAGACCACACAGGAGTACGAACCAGCACAGGAGCCTCCAAAGAAACTCACCAACAGTCGGAGGGTCAAAAGAACAAAGCCCAATGGCCACATTTCCAGCAGGGTGGAAGTGGACTCTGACACAAGCTCTGAGAGTGGCAGCTCTGAGACCGAAACTGAAGATGAAAGAATAGGTGAGGATACACCGTTCCTGAGCATACCGAACCCCGGGGCAACCAGTCTGGAGTCGGCCACTGCCTTCCGGCTGGCTGAGAGCAGGACTAACCCAGCAAATCGCTTCTCCACACCAGAAGACTTGCAAGCAAGGTTGTCCAGTGTGATAGCTAACCAAGACCCTATTGCTGTATAAAACATAAAACACATAGATTCACATGTAAAACTTTATTTTATATAATGAAGTATTCCACCTTTAAATTAAACAATTTATTTTATTTTAGCAATTCCGCTGATAGAAAACAGGAGAGGAAAAAAACTTTTATAAATTAAATATACGTATGTACAAATGTGTTATGTGCCATATGTAGCAATTTTTTACAGTATTTCAAAAATGGGGAAAGATATCAATGGTGCCTTTATGTTATGTTAAGTTGAGAGCAAGTTTTGTACAGTTACAATGATGGCTGTCCCATAGTATTTTGCAAAACCTTTTAGCCCTCAGTTGTCCAAGCTTTTTTGTGCACTGCATTATAATGACTGGATGTATGATTTGCAAGAATTGCAGAAGTCCCTCTGGTCGCTTGCTGTAGAATCCCCAGATCAGAAAGCCCTGTAATGGCACTCCCACCCTACCCCACCAGAAAAACACATATACACACACACACATTAAAAAAAATTTAAAAAAAAGGTAAAAAAAGAAAAGAAAAAAAAAAGGATAAAAACCCCAACCATACAAAAAAAAAACGAAAAAAAAATATAAAAAGCTGGGAAAAAAAAAATCTTCTATGAGAACTTTTATTTGCTTTCTGTGTATGAGATGAGTTTTGTCTGCTCTCTGCCAGCCAAAAGGTTTGCTTCTTTGAGCACTGGGATAGTAGTAGATCCAACAGCATGCTACTATAAATTACAGCAGGATAACAAAAAACATACAAACAAAAAAAAAAAAAGCAAAAACCTGCATTAAATAATGTTACTTATAGAAAGAAAGTAATACTGTGATTTTAAACCAAATATATTATTAATCAAAGGTCAGCTTGTAATCACTAGGAGCTGCCATTTCATTATTTTCCAGATATTAATTGTTCTAGTTATCCCTTAGGAAATGGGTTTAAGTTAGCTGAGGCTTTGAACCCAATACTTCTATTTAAAAAAAAATCAAAAAAAAATTATATTAGTTTATGTTAATGGGGCAAATATAATAGCAGATATCTGTAACCAAGCAAGGAAGAGATCTAGCTGGAAAACAAATGCCACTAATAAAAGTGCAATCAGTTTTCACCTCTATTTTTTAATGTTGCTTTCTAATACATGATTTACTCTTCTATTCCCCCTGAATTTTTCTTCTTTTTTTTTCTGCTCCTCAGAAGGAACCCTGACAAGCTTCTAGCAATACCTTGTTAGAGTTGCTGTTGGAGTAAAGCTTACTCTTAGACACAGAAATGTCTTTCAGGAAGAACTTGATTTGCTGAATGGTTAAAAGTATAGGCACATAGGAAGGACATAGCAGATGTATGGAGTTTATTTCTGTATGCCTTTATTGACTCCATTAGTTGGGTAGAGAGAGGCAAGGCTGATGCACAGCCTACTTAGGAAGGCAAGCACACTGTGTGGGTCACAGTCATAGTAACCCATGTGTGATTATTTGATATCAGTGTTTATATAGCCAGTGACAGTCTTGAAGTTTTTGACTAGTAATGAACAAGGATGCTGTCAGTGCTGGAGCAGTTGCATCCAGGCAGACAGAAGCAAATGGCCTCTTTTGCACTGAATTCCTATCAGTTTAGTCAGGGTCACTCTGCCTCTTCTATTCTTTTGATTTTTGTTGTGTGTTCAGTTGGCACAGCATTGACTCAGGATTGATGTGGAAAACAAATGTTTTTCCTAGACTCTGGGGATTCTAAAAATGAGAACATATGTTTTACAGGTATTACTGAGCTCTAAATAAGAGCCGTGTCAAGAGAAACAGAATTTCAGCCAAACTACACTCATCCTTTGGGTCACATTCTGGTCCCAGTTAAATGAAGAGAAATACGTCAAAGAAATTTTGTGAGATGCAAACCTGAAGAACTAAAGTCCCGACTCAGTAAATTGTTCAAGCATATGCTTATGCTAATCCCAGCAGAAGTTACCTTCAGCATGTGCTAGACCCCCATTTACAAAGTTAAGCATGTGCTTAAGAGTTTTGATGAACAAGGTGTTCTATTGATTGGACATCTGAAAGCAAAGTATAGTAAAAGAAGCTCTTTGTCAGGGTGACAAAATCCAGTGAGTAGCTCACTGTATAAATAACTGTATCACATTAGTAAGAACATGGGTGAGTCTACTTGAGTACCAGATTCAGGAGAAAAAGAACAAAAAAAAACCCCTGTAGTATATGAAGAAGATGATAACAAAGTTGTAGGATGTTGGTAGGCTATGAAACTAGCACAGCTTTGGGCTATGTGGTGGCTAAAATAGCCCTGCTTATTTGAGAAGTCCATGGGAGATGGCAAATACATATTGTCTGGACTTAAGTCCCCTTTGCCATTTTTTACTAGCTGGCATGGCATGTATTTGAATACACTTTGCCTTTGCAGACTGAAACAAAAGCTCTCTCTACAAATTCTAGACAGCGTACTCTCATTTTCATCCATTTTGTCATGTCTGTTTATCTGCAACCCCATGCAGCAAGAACACCTACTTCCCCAGTAACTCTGCAACTCAGTTCAGAGGGCCAAGTAGGCTTTCCTGATGAAGGCCATGAGTTTTCAAAGGATTTGAACTGTTGAGTTTCCAGAGGCACTTGAAGATCTGTCCTTTCAGAGAGGCCTCTGATACTGCAAAGACCTTGCAGAACAGATGAGACAGAAAAAGAGTGGCAGAAAAACAAGAGATTTCCCCCAGAATTGCCCATTTTAGTGGCAGAATAGAGATTATAACACAGGTCTTCTGTAAATTCCTCCAGTATAGATCACCCACAAACCCAACTTTCATTGAAGTGTCTGTAATAGCCCAGACAGATTAATCAGGATGAAAAGTGAACATGCCTTGAAGTGGAGTAGATTATTTGACTACTAGCACTGTTATTATAGAGGGCCAGTACAAAATAAAGGAGCAATTCCCTATTTGGGAGCTGTGCCTGTGAGATTTATTTGGTGCAGGTCTAGGGAAAAATGTCACACCTCCTCTGTTGCAATGCCTCAAAGTCAAAGTGGTGTGCAGTTCCCCCTCTTCCTCCCCCACCCCGGGACATACACAGTGTGTTATAGGGTGAGAATGAAATCAGGCTGGGGACTTCACATGGACCTAAGAACAAGAAAATACAATTGGGGATATGGCTGCCTAAGCCCTTAGGTCTTTGTGGAGAACCCAGCCTTACAGCACAATTCATGTAGCAGCGGGTTACAGGAATTACCCTGGCTTGGCACTCACAGAATTGTGAGAAGGGCATAGCGCCCCACCTCTCAACTTGTATTTATACACTGTGAGGGTATTTCATGTCAGTCAAGTCCACACCCAGAAGTTAGCAAGTCTACCTGGCCACAGGTGCTTCTGGCAGGCTGCAGCCATCTCCTGCTGGCCAAGGGGCTGGAGGCTGCAGCAGCACGGAGCAGAGCCAGCAAGTGCCTACAGGAAAGGCCGGCTCCCCTGTTGGGGATCTTTGCTTCAGTACCCAGACCTCTGAGCTAGGCAGTACCAACACCCTTGAACCATCAGTGTGTAATCCTTATCAGCTCTTTGGCTGAAAGTCATGGCAAGAGGAAACATTCTTTGAAGAGGGGGGAGATATTCCAGTGGTGGCACAGTTGTTGAGATTGTCCTAGTTTATTACCATGTCATTTAATTTGGGTCGTGAGTTTTCCCTGTGTATGTGTTTACATGCAGGAATTTTTCCAGGATAAAAGGCTTCTTTAAGGGGTGTATAGCCGGAATATGTTGTACACAACCTGGGTATGGCCTGCCTGTTCAGGGGGGTGTAATTCACTACAGCTCCGTAGAAGTTCTCATGTAACAGAGAAAAGCCTACTTCCTCCTCTTGGCCCAGTTATTCTCTTCCTCACTTGAGCCACCAGGTTTTAAGTGATCAATCACTGCCTTTATCAGGGAAACAGGAAAGCTCCTTCTTTCCAGTCCTCCAAAACAACAATGCTGCATCTCCCTGCTTCTCCCACACACATTGCAAGCAGTTTCCTGAGCATCCAGGATAGCAAACTTGTGTCATCTCAAAGACACCCTTCTCAGCTTGTTGAGCACTTCTTGGCCCTGCAGTGTGGCTACTTACCATCAACTGGGACTTACTTCTAGTAAGAAACAAAAAAAGCTGCAGTAAGAAACAATGAAATGCTGCAGAGAAGGGCAGACAACGAACATGGCCAATTACCATCATTTGTAATTCTCTATTCTATTGTAAATACATCTTGTACATACATGGATGTTTTCATTATTTACTGTCTTTATGGATTATATGTTAAATGAGATGCTCTTAGTTTATTGTGTAACACTGTAAATAACATAACATCCTTTATTATTTATGCATAGGCATCTAACATACAGAGAAAGTTATCCTCATATTATTTTAAGATATATGTCAAAAATATGTTGCATTTTTCCTTTTGCTTTGAAAAAATTGTAATATATCCTCTTTTTCCCCTCTTTTCCTTTAAAAAAAAAAAAAAAGAATGCTAATTTATTGTTCAGGAGAGAAAGGGGATGTAACTGAAAGGCAAACTGTTCAAAGAACATGCTATGGAAGCCACAAGCTACTGATAAACTAAAGAATTTATTACCCCAAATACAGCAATAAGTAATTGTTGATTTATTAAGGTTTTGTTATTCATTTTCAGAAAAGAGGTGCTGGATTAAATTGTTATGTGTGGTCCTGGCCCAGCTGCTCAGCAGACTGTATCAGGTCACTAGCTACCATCTTTCTGTATCCAAACATTGTTGTAAAGGTCTTGTTCTGTTGTTGTGGGCCACTGTTCCTTGAGATTTCTGACTCATCACTGTGGAGGTCTCTGGCAGACACTCTTGTTCCTGTGTATGATATTTTTAGTTTCTGAAGTTAGAATTATTAGCTCTACCCTGACCTCTACTACTTAAGTTGGATGGGCTTGGGGTGGGGTGGGGTGTGGGGGCAGAAACAACACAGTCTTGGGACTGTGGGAGCCTGCTCTACAAAAATGTCACCTCAGTTTTCAGCAAAAGTCAACAAAGCAAATCACATACTAGGAATTTCCAGATAGCATCACCATGCCACTATACGAATTCATGATTTGTGCATGTCTCAAGTACAATGAGTGGTCCTGGTCTTCTTGTCTCAGAATAGAAATAGTAAAATAGGGAAGGAATTGGAGGGCAAACCAGTTGAACAGATATCTGGAGCTGGTAAAGTCTGGGGAGCACTGGGTAGGATGAATCTCATTAGTCTGGAAGAAAGAACAGGCAGGGGAAGATAACACAAAGCTCTGTGGGAAACTAATTATCTTTTAGCAGATAGGAGAGGACTGAATGTTTAGTACCTCTACCAAAAAAAGAATGGAGTTATCAATCAAAACTACTGGGCACCATATTCAGAAAGATGTGACTCTTCATGTAAGGTGTAGGGAACTGGGAGAACTGCTTGCTGCAAGAGGTGGTGGATTGTAAAAGTTTCCATGGATTCAGGGTGGGGGCCAGATCTTAGGCATTAATCCAATGACAATTACTAAATCCATGGAAACCACATGAGATGTGGGAAATAACTGAACCAAAAACATGTGGAGGTTGTATAAGGTGGAAATAATCCTTGCCCTGCTCTTACCCTTCTCCAACTGTCTGCCACACTTGGAACATAGGAGAGCAGATATCTGATCTGACTTTTCTTGCATGATGTAAGTATGTAAAGTCATTTGCTGTTAAGTATTACATAAGGA